>WWET01002165.1:191743-204054 GCA_011038615.1 Limnodynastes dumerilii
GTGTTGTCAGGTGTCTGTCGGTGTACAAGCCTTGCTTATAAGGATTTAGGATCAGGTAGAACTGTGCTGCTGGTGGGGGAACACTGGCCCCACCCTCGGGACTGAAGAATGTGTTCAGAGGCCAGGAATGCAGGAAGGGCCGTGGCTGCAGGTAACGGGGATCTGTGAGAGAGAAACGTTCAGGTTGTACACACAGAGGTGTGTTCAGTGCTGGGAGCAGCGAGTCCTTCTCTGACACTGCGGCTCTGGCCAGGAAGAGGTCACCGTATTCTAGGAGAATGAAAGGGGAAGTGATCCACAGCCCTGTGCAGCCCCTCTAACCAGGAATGTTACCCATTTACCTATCCTGCTGCTTGTTATGTTTACTTTACTGCTCCACCCCTGTTTCCCCTGATAAGGACGCAGCCAGGAGACCAACCCAAACAGCCGTGAGGCCATTGTGTGTTTTTCTGTGACCGCCATTGTAGAAATTGGTGGCAGCACAGTGGCTCAGTGAGTAGTATTGTGACACAGCACTGAGATTGTGAGTTCGATTCCCAGACTAGGCCTTATCTGTGTGGCGTGTGTATGTTCTCCCTGCGTCTGCATGGGTTTCCTCCGGGTGCTCCGGTTTCCTCCTAAACTCCAAACACATGCTGGTAGGTTAATTGGCTGCTGAATAAATTAACCCTAATGTCTGTCTGTGTGTCTGTGTGTGTGTGTGTGTCTGTATGTGTTGGGGATCTGAGTATGTAGCTCCAATGGGACAGGGACTGATGTGAATGTGAAATATTCTCTCTAAAGCGCTGCGTTATCTGATAGCGCTATATAAAAACCGTTACTAAATAAATAATAAATTGGAGAAAATCAGCATTGGCAAAGATTGGGGCTGATCCAGAGGCCCTCTCGCTGACAAAGCATGCTGGGAATCGTAGTTTCGCAACTCCTGTTGGGCCACAGGTTGGACAGGCCTGTATTATAGTGCACTACCCTTAGTAACTAGCAGTACCCTTAGCAACTAATACAGTCACACATTAAGCTTGTCTGCTCTGTGCTCTTACACTATGTGCTGTACTTGCATAGGCATCCTGAGCTACTGTTGCTTTCGCCCATGTTTTGGGTCCAGTACAGGACACTCATCAGCTCAATGGTTTCATGACGCTGTTGTGTTATATGCGGCATTGTGTCACTTGGGGTGTTGTGTCCTGGGCAGAGTTAGGCAATACGCTCTATTTTGTTATGCACATATTGTGTGTGGTGTCATGTTATCCGTGGTGTTGTGGCGTGCGGTCGTGTATTCGTGGTATGTCATGTAAACGGGTCTGTGTATTTGCACACAGAGGAGTAAACATGCGGATACACGTCTGTTTACATGTAGTTAGTGGAAACCCCCTCACAGATGTGAATCACAGTATTAGGGAATTGACTCATTTACTGACTTCTGCAGTTGCTCAGCTGAGCTGTAAAATCACTGAACAAAGAGAGATTACCACCTGAGCAAATGATACATAACGCCCCCCTGTCACGGAGGATCCAACGCCTGTTACCAGATTCCAGAGTCTACAGGAAGTACCAATGTTATATAAAACAGTGCAGGAAATGTGCCAAGTCCAGGGGCGGAGAATAAAGTGCCAAGTCTTGTGGCACCCACATGGCTAAGTGTGCGTACTTCAGTCACGTATCATCCCACCTTCACATGGGCACATACCAGGGGTGATTCTTGTTCAGGTCTAATGAACACCCCTGGACATTTCAAACACAAGAATAGTCAGATGGGGAACTTGCCTGTATTGTTGAAAAGTGATTGGGATTTGTGCCATGTGGTAAATTGGTATCTGTGACAGACAGAGTGCCAGGCTGGAGCAATGCCAGCATCACATCTGTTCTGATCCTAAGTGGCAATTAGAGATAATGAAGTTTATTTCACAGAGAGGAAGAGAAGTAAACAAGGGAGTCGCCTTCCTCTCCCCTTATCCCAATAGTCCCATATTCCCTGTTGCACCTGACTTCATACCCCAAGGACCGATGTCCTGTGAAAATATAGATTTTTCTGTTCTGCGCATGTCTCCCATCCATACTACTCGATTGGGGGTAAATTACGCTCTATCCAGACATTCATAACACAACAAATTTTGCAGACCTGCGATTACAGGTCCCAACACATCCGATAATCAAAGATCTGTACATACAGATATGGGATGTCTGGGTCCAGACCTAAGTGATTATTTTTTATAGGTCAGGACTTAATTCTAAGTTCTCCACAGCTTCTAGTAAAAACTTATTTAATTGATTGTCCCCTTGAAATGGTGTTACCGCTATATTGATGAAAAGGCTTTATGGTCTGGATTCACAGTTACGTAGTTTTCATCTTACATACGTTGTTTTAAGAATTGAGTTGCTACGCATGCCTAGTAGCTTATTTATGCTATCTACGTTCCATTTCTGTACATAGATTGCAAAAGCGCAATAGGGCTGTGTTCTAAAAGCCCTCCATACTTTAGTACGCACAATTCACTGTGCATTCATACCACAATGTTGAAGCAAAACCTCTATTTCACGCTTTTTATTTTTTTTATGGACTGATATCCTTAGTTATACCCATTTTCTTCCTCGTAACGAAAACCTACTTTAAGAAATAGACCTTCAAACACATGTAAACGAGCCTTAATTTATTATAAAAAAAAATCAGTATATGTTAAAAGTTTAAAAATTCCTAATTCAATTTTCCAACTACTGTATAATCCCTTTCCCTCTACCGCTCCCTCCCCAGAACTCTAACCATGCACCAGCTATTAACATTCTATCTGTAATATAACAGCAGAAAGATTAATGACACACATTTGCAAATATATGTAAGTGGCTGGTGGCTTATGTTTGCAAATGTGTGTAACTAACCTCCCTGTTTTATTTTACAGATAGAGTGGCACAGTTATTTACTGGTTAATGGCAAGAGTGCTGGGGAACTTTCTCTTGTCTTTAGGTAGATTACCCCATGCCTTTCAAGCTCCTGCTACCTATAAATTGATTTAAGCAACCACCATTTTGTATGTGTGTGTGTGTGTATATACAGGTGAAACTCGAAAAATTAGAATATTGTGCAAAAGTTCATTTATTTCAGTAAGAAAAATTAGAATATTGTGCAAAAGTTCATTTATTTCAGTAATGCATCTTAAAAGGTGAAACTAATATATTATATAGACTCATTACATGCAAAGTGAGATATTTCAAGCCTTTAATTGTTTTAATTTTGATGGCTTACAGCTTAGGAGAACCCCAAAAGCAAAATTTCACAAAATTAGAATATTACATGAAATCAATAAAAAAAGGTTTTTAAATACAGAAATGTCAGTCCTCTGAAAAGTATAATCATGCATATGTAACTCATTACAAGTGAGATATTTCAAGCCTTTAATTGTTTTAATTTTGATGGCTTACAGCTTAGGAGAACCCCAAAAGCAAAATTTCACAAAATTAGAATATTACATGAAATCAATAAAAAAAGGTTTTTAAATACAGAAAAGAAATTGATGTGAATGTGAGGTGTATATGGGGTGTATGTGATGTGAATGTGAGGTGTATATGGGGTGTATGTGATGTGAATGTGAGGTGTATATGGGGTGTATGTGATGTGAATGTGAGGTGTATATGGGGTGTATGTGATGTGAATGTGAGGTGTATATGGGGTGTATGTGATGTGAATGTGAGGTGTATATGGGGTGTATGTGATGTGAATGTGAGGTGTATATGGGGTGTATGTGATGTGAATGTGAGGTGTATATGGGGTGTATGTGATGTGAATGTGAGGTGTATATGGGGTGTATGTGATGTGAATGTGAGGTGTATATGGGGTGTATGTGATGTGAATGTGAGGTGTATATGGGGTGTATGTGATGTGAATGTGAGGTGTATATGGGGTGTATGTGATGTGAATGTGAGGTGTATATGGGGTGTATGTGATGTGAATGTGAGGTGTATATGGGGTGTATGTGATGTGAATGTGAGGTGTATATGGGGTGTATGTGATGTGAATGTGAGGTGTATATGGGGTGTATGTGATGTGAATGTGAGGTGTATATGGGGTGTATGTGATGTGAATGTGAGGTGTATATGGGGTGTATGTGATGTGAATGTGAGGTGTATATGGGGTGTATGTGATGTGAATGTGAGGTGTATATGGGGTGTATGTGATGTGAATGTGAGGTGTATATGGGGTGTATGTGATGTGAATGTGAGGTGTATATGGGGTGTATGTGATGTGAATGTGAGGTGTATATGGGGTGTATGTGATGTGAATGTGAGGTGTATATGGGGTGTATGTGATGTGAATGTGAGGTGTATATGGGGTGTATGTGATGTGAATGTGAGGTGTATATGGGGTGTATGTGATGTGAATGTGAGGTGTATATGGGGTGTATGTGATGTGAATGTGAGGTGTATATGGGGTGTATGTGATGTGAATGTGAGGTGTATATGGGGTGTATGTGATGTGAATGTGAGGTGTATATGGGGTGTATGTGATGTGAATGTGAGGTGTATATGGGGTGTATGTGATGTGAATGTGAGGTGTATATGGGGTGTATGTGATGTGAATGTGAGGTGTATATGGGGTGTATGTGATGTGAATGTGAGGTGTATATGGGGTGTATGTGATGTGAATGTGAGGTGTATATGGGGTGTATGTGATGTGAATGTGAGGTGTATATGGGGTGTATGTGATGTGAATGTGAGGTGTATATGGGGTGTATGTGATGTGAATGTGAGGTGTATATGGGGTGTATGTGATGTGAATGTGAGGTGTATATGGGGTGTATGTGATGTGAATGTGAGGTGTATATGGGGTGTATGTGATGTGAATGTGAGGTGTATATGGGGTGTATGTGATGTGAATGTGAGGTGTATATGGGGTGTATGTGATGTGAATGTGAGGTGTATATGGGGTGTATGTGATGTGAATGTGAGGTGTATATGGGGTGTATGTGATGTGAATGTGAGGTGTATATGGGGTGTATGTGATGTGAATGTGAGGTGTATATGGGGTGTATGTGATGTGAATGTGAGGTGTATATGGGGTGTATGTGATGTGAATGTGAGGTGTATATGGGGTGTATGTGATGTGAATGTGAGGTGTATATGGGGTGTATGTGATGTGAATGTGAGGTGTATATGGGGTGTATGTGATGTGAATGTGAGGTGTATATGGGGTGTATGTGATGTGAATGTGAGGTGTATATGGGGTGTATGTGATGTGAATGTGAGGTGTATATGGGGTGTATGTGATGTGAATGTGAGGTGTATATGGGGTGTATGTGATGTGAATGTGAGGTGTATATGGGGTGTATGTGATGTGAATGTGAGGTGTATATGGGGTGTATGTGATGTGAATGTGAGGTGTATATGGGGTGTATGTGATGTGAATGTGAGGTGTATATGGGGTGTATGTGATGTGAATGTGAGGTGTATATGGGGTGTATGTGATGTGAATGTGAGGTGTATATGGGGTGTATGTGATGTGAATGTGAGGTGTATATGGGGTGTATGTGATGTGAATGTGAGGTGTATATGGGGTGTATGTGATGTGAATGTGAGGTGTATATGGGGTGTATGTGATGTGAATGTGAGGTGTATATGGGGTGTATGTGATGTGAATGTGAGGTGTATATGGGGTGTATGTGATGTGAATGTGAGGTGTATATGGGGTGTATGTGATGTGAATGTGAGGTGTATATGGGGTGTATGTGATGTGAATGTGAGGTGTATATGGGGTGTATGTGATGTGAATGTGAGGTGTATATGGGGTGTATGTGATGTGAATGTGAGGTGTATATGGGGTGTATGTGATGTGAATGTGAGGTGTATATGGGGTGTATGTGATGTGAATGTGAGGTGTATATGGGGTGTATGTGATGTGAATGTGAGGTGTATATGGGGTGTATGTGATGTGAATGTGAGGTGTATATGGGGTGTATGTGATGTGAATGTGAGGTGTATATGGGGTGTATGTGATGTGAATGTGAGGTGTATATGGGGTGTATGTGATGTGAATGTGAGGTGTATATGGGGTGTATGTGATGTGAATGTGAGGTGTATATGGGGTGTATGTGATGTGAATGTGAGGTGTATATGGGGTGTATGTGATGTGAATGTGAGGTGTATATGGGGTGTATGTGATGTGAATGTGAGGTGTATATGGGGTGTATGTGATGTGAATGTGAGGTGTATATGGGGTGTATGTGATGTGAATGTGAGGTGTATATGGGGTGTATGTGATGTGAATGTGAGGTGTATATGGGGTGTATGTGATGTGAATGTGAGGTGTATATGGGGTGTATGTGATGTGAATGTGAGGTGTATATGGGGTGTATGTGATGTGAATGTGAGGTGTATATGGGGTGTATGTGATGTGAATGTGAGGTGTATATGGGGTGTATGTGATGTGAATGTGAGGTGTATATGGGGTGTATGTGATGTGAATGTGAGGTGTATATGGGGTGTATGTGATGTGAATGTGAGGTGTATATGGGGTGTATGTGATGTGAATGTGAGGTGTATATGGGGTGTATGTGATGTGAATGTGAGGTGTATATGGGGTGTATGTGATGTGAATGTGAGGTGTATATGGGGTGTATGTGATGTGAATGTGAGGTGTATATGGGGTGTATGTGATGTGAATGTGAGGTGTATATGGGGTGTATGTGATGTGAATGTGAGGTGTATATGGGGTGTATGTGATGTGAATGTGAGGTGTATATGGGGTGTATGTGATGTGAATGTGAGGTGTATATGGGGTGTATGTGATGTGAATGTGAGGTGTATATGGGGTGTATGTGATGTGAATGTGAGGTGTATATGGGGTGTATGTGATGTGAATGTGAGGTGTATATGGGGTGTATGTGATGTGAATGTGAGGTGTATATGGGGTGTATGTGATGTGAATGTGAGGTGTATATGGGGTGTATGTGATGTGAATGTGAGGTGTATATGGGGTGTATGTGATGTGAATGTGAGGTGTATATGGGGTGTATGTGATGTGAATGTGAGGTGTATATGGGGTGTATGTGATGTGAATGTGAGGTGTATATGGGGTGTATGTGATGTGAATGTGAGGTGTATATGGGGTGTATGTGATGTGAATGTGAGGTGTATATGGGGTGTATGTGATGTGAATGTGAGGTGTATATGGGGTGTATGTGATGTGAATGTGAGGTGTATATGGGGTGTATGTGATGTGAATGT
The DNA here is from genome assembly GCA_011038615.1 of Limnodynastes dumerilii. Lineage (NCBI taxonomy): Eukaryota > Metazoa > Chordata > Amphibia > Anura > Limnodynastidae > Limnodynastes > Limnodynastes dumerilii. Next base: position 198,956 of record WWET01002165.1, read on the forward strand.
GAGGTGTATATGGGGTGTATGTGATGTGAATGTGAGGTGTATATGGGGTGTATGTGATGTGAATGTGAGGTGTATATGGGGTGTATGTGATGTGAATGTGAGGTGTATATGGGGTGTATGTGATGTGAATGTGAGGTGTATATGGGGTGTATGTGATGTGAATGTGAGGTGTATATGGGGTGTATGTGATGTGAATGTGAGGTGTATATGGGGTGTATGTGATGTGAATGTGAGGTGTATATGGGGTGTATGTGATGTGAATGTGAGGTGTATATGGGGTGTATGTGATGTGAATGTGAGGTGTATATGGGGTGTATGTGATGTGAATGTGAGGTGTATATGGGGTGTATGTGATGTGAATGTGAGGTGTATATGGGGTGTATGTGATGTGAATGTGAGGTGTATATGGGGTGTATGTGATGTGAATGTGAGGTGTATATGGGGTGTATGTGATGTGAATGTGAGGTGTATATGGGGTGTATGTGATGTGAATGTGAGGTGTATATGGGGTGTATGTGATGTGAATGTGAGGTGTATATGGGGTGTATGTGATGTGAATGTGAGGTGTATATGGGGTGTATGTGATGTGAATGTGAGGTGTATATGGGGTGTATGTGATGTGAATGTGAGGTGTATATGGGGTGTATGTGATGTGAATGTGAGGTGTATATGGGGTGTATGTGATGTGAATGTGAGGTGTATATGGGGTGTATGTGATGTGAATGTGAGGTGTATATGGGGTGTATGTGATGTGAATGTGAGGTGTATATGGGGTGTATGTGATGTGAATGTGAGGTGTATATGGGGTGTATGTGATGTGAATGTGAGGTGTATATGGGGTGTATGTGATGTGAATGTGAGGTGTATATGGGGTGTATGTGATGTGAATGTGAGGTGTATATGGGGTGTATGTGATGTGAATGTGAGGTGTATATGGGGTGTATGTGATGTGAATGTGAGGTGTATATGGGGTGTATGTGATGTGAATGTGAGGTGTATATGGGGTGTATGTGATGTGAATGTGAGGTGTATATGGGGTGTATGTGATGTGAATGTGAGGTGTATATGGGGGGTATATGATGTGAATGTGAGGTGTATATGGGGTGTATGTGAGGTGTATATGGGGTGTATGCGATGTGAATGTGAGGTGTATATGGGGTGTATATGATGTGAATGTGAGGTGTATATGGGGTGTATGTGAGGTGTATATGGGGTGTATGCGATGTGAATGTGAGGTGTATATGGGGTGTATGTGATGTGAATGTGAGGTGTATATGGGGTGTATGTGATGTGAATGTGAGGTGTATATGGGGTGTATGTGATGTGAATGTGAGGTGTATATGGGGTGTATGTGATGTGAATGTGAGGTGTATATGGGGTGTATGTGATGTGAATGTGAGGTGTATATGGGGTGTATGTGATGTGAATGTGAGGTGTATATGGGGCGTATGTCGGGTGTATGTGGTCTGTATGCGATGTGAATGTGAGGCGTATATGGGGCGTATGCCGGGTGTATGTGGTCTGTATCAGTGCTGGAAGTGTGCCGGTATGCGGCGGTATGGTATATGGTATGGCTTACCGGCACTTCTAGCACTGACTGAGACAGCTCTGCGTAAAAATACAGCTGCTCATAGAATTGTAAGTTTCTATGAGCAGCTGTATTTTAACTCAGGGCGGTCTCACAGAGGACCAATGCCGCCTATTGACAGAGCTGGCTGCGCTGTGCTGTGCTGTGATGTGCTCTGCACAGCCGCAGCTCTGGGTAATAGACACAAGCAGGACCTAAGGTCACGTGAGTGTCTTTAGACTGCAGGGTGCGCCGCGGAGGAGAGAGCCGGAAGACACAGGAAAAGGTTAGTTTATTAGGTGGTTTAAAAAGTAGTTTGGGAATGGGGATTTGTAATGGGGGATTTGTAATGGGGGATTGGGAAGCTGGCAATAGGGCTAAATGGACACACAGAGGGGCAATAATTCTCGCTGGACACAAAACGAGGAGCAATAAGGCTGGGTGGAAACAATTAAGGTGGGGAGCAATAAGGCTGGCTGAACACAGGAGGGGCAATAAGGCTTGATGGACACTCATAAAGAGGGGGCTATAAGGCTGAGTGGACACATGGGGGGCAATAAGACTTGGTAAAGTGAAGGAGGGGGCAATAAGGCTGACTGCACACAAAGTGGGGGGTAATAAGGCTGTCTGGACACGAGGGGCAAAAACGCTGGGCAAACTGAAGGGGGGACAAAGTCTGGACACAGGGGGGGCAATATGGCTAGGTGGTCACTCATAAAGAGGGTCTATAAGACTGGCTGAACATAGAGAGGGGGCAAATAACTGGAAGAGACAATAACGCTGACCGGACACAAATAAAGAGGGGGCAATAAAGCTGGCTGGGCACACAAAAGGAGGGGCAATAAGGCTGGTTGGAAACACAGAAGGAAGGTGCAATAAGTCTGCCTGGGCGCACAAAAGGAGGGGTAATAAGGTTTGATGGACAAACAGAAGGAGGGGACAATAAAGCTGACTGGACACAGGAGTAGAGGCAATTATGCTGGGTGGACACACATAAAGAAGGGGCTATAAGACTGGCTGGACACAATGAGGGGGCAATGAGACTGTTTGGACAAACAAGGTGAGGACAACAAGGTTGATTGTACATAAATAAAGAGGGGTCAATAAGGGTGGCTGGACACAGAAGGCAATAAGGCTGGCTGGACACTCAAAAGGAGGGGCAATAATACTGGTTGGATGGAGGGGACCATAAGGTTGACTGGACACAAGTAAAGAGGGGGGCAATAAGGCTGGCTGGACACAGAAGGAGGGGCAATAAGGCTGGGTGGACACTCATAAAGAGGGGGCTATAAGACGGGCCGGCCACAAAGAAGGAAGGGACAATGCGGCTGGTTGGACACACAAAAGGAAGGTGCAATAAGGCTGGCTGGGCACACAAAAGGAGGGGCAATAAGGTTGGTTGGACTCATCTGCCCCTAGAACGGCCCTGTGGGGGAGTTATCAATGTTTTTCCCTAGCGGTTAACAGATCATTTAATTAAACATGAAGTGTTCAGTGTAGAAATCATGACCCACATGACATGTACACAATGTGATTTCTTATTGTTGACCTGTTTACTTTGCCAAACTCAAGACATATTTGGTGCTGAAATTTCATACCCCCACTTCTAAATTTCCACTTGATCCACTGATCTGTATGCGATGTGTATGTGATGTGTATATAGGGGGGTATGTCGGGTGTATGTGGTCTGTATGCGATGTGAATGTGAGGTGTATATGGGTGGTATGTCGGGTGCATGCTGTCAGTGTACGATGTGAATGTGAGATGTATATGGGTTGTATGTGGTCTGTATGTGATATGAATGTGAGGCTTATATTGGGGGTATGTTGGGTGTATGTGATGTGAATGTGAGGTGTATTTGATGTGAATGTGAGGTGTATGTCGGGTGTATGTGATGTGAATGTGAGGTGTATGTGAGGTGTATGTGATCTGTATGTGATATGAATGTGAGGCGTATATGGGGTGTATGTGGCCTGTATGGAAGCTGTGGTTGGACCCCGGTTAGTAAGAGTTGTTGGCTGTCATCCAGTGTTTACTAAGCATTAATCTAATAATGTAACTATAGATATAGAACAGAACTGACCATTTGCTTTTTTCTGTAGGTATCATAATATGGACCGTCCACTGCTAGCTTCTCTCCTGCTGAGGTGAAAGCGGATTCCCCCTACGTGTCCTCCACATCCAGCCAAGATGGGGGGTTGTCTCTGGCTGCTCTTCACCCTCTTTCTATTAAGCTGTAGTTTGGTTTCATCGTTTCAATGCCCGGCCACACCCTTAATAACTCTAGATCCAGATGTCCAGTATAAGCTACCCAGCTTCACCGCTCCAAGTCCTATTCAGAACCTGGCAACCAAGGAGGACCAAGAGACTTTGATCTTCTTCACCACCACTAACCACCTCTACGTTCTCAATGGCGCAACGCTCCAGCTGCTGCAGGACATCGCCACTGGCCCCACCAAAAGCAACAATTGTACCCTCTGTTCTAAGTGTCAGATGGGCAACGCTCTGCCTGAGCTGGCAGAGGACACCGACAGCCAAGTGTTAGTGGTGGAACCTATAGATAACCTGTTGTTCAGCTGCGGATCTTCTCTACGGGGAGTTTGTTTTATGCATGAAATTGAAGGCTTGGAGATTACAAACTCTGAATGTCTCTTCCTACAGCAATATAATACCCCTTCCTCGTGCAGAGACTGTATCGTCAGCCCCTTGGGAACAAAAGTGACTGCGATTAACCGTGATAAGTATCTATATTTCTACATAGCATCTACTGTGGACACACGTGTCAAAGAAAACTACGGCACAACCTCCATCTCTATCCGTAGACTCCTCTCCTCTCTGGATGGCTTTGCGGGCAATTTTCACTCTCTCAGCGTTATCCCGCCATATGTCAACACCTACCCCATCCACTACATTTACACCTTTAACACCACGGACTACGTCTACTTCTTGACCGTCCAGCCTGAGAGTACAGAAAGCAAAAACTACCACACTAGGCTGATACGGCTAAGCGCAAAGGAGGAAGAGATGAGAAGGTGAGCACAACGATGTGTTCTACAGGCAGAGAAGTCATTGCAGGGAAAGGTGGTGTAAGATTATCCATAGGGAACATGCTGCAGTGTGATGAAACCTGATATTGATGTTTGACTCAACAGCTAACACTTCAGCTCTGTGCGGCCTAAATTCAGGAAGAGAAATCATTCAGTTATCCCCACAAAGTCCAGTGCCGTGTCCTTGTGCTGTATTTTGTGTAAGGGTTGCTTGCATTTAGTCCGATATGCCTTATGCCATATCATAGGGCCGGATTCATGTCTCCGGAAGTCCGCATGGAAAAGGGATACGTGTCCAGAACCAGGGGAATAACTAGAAAACTGCGGGCCCCATAGCAAAATTTTGTTATTGCTCCCATCCCCCACTCTCCCTTCCAACTCAGGTCTTGGACACAGTATATATATTGCAAGAGTACTGGGGTATCTTTTGTGTGTGTGTATCTATCTATCTATCTATCTATCTATCTATCTATCTATCTATCTAT
>WWET01002165.1:204236-222891 GCA_011038615.1 Limnodynastes dumerilii
ATATATAATAAACCCAGCTTACCTCCAGTCCCTCTGAGAGGAGCTGCAGCGTGGGAAGTGATCTTCAGTGTTCAGCCAGCGCTGGTCACATGACACTACTCTCTGTGTGCCATGTGACCAGCGCTTGGCTGAACGTTGTGGATCAGCTCCGTGCTGAAGCTCCTCTCAAAAAGAACTGGAGGTCAGACAGAGTGATGGATTTTTCTTTTATTTATGGTTTGTTTGTTTGTTTGTTTTTATTTGGCTGTTTATCCACAGCACTGCTTACTAAATAGTTTGGTGCCAGCTTTTGGGGTGGTGCGGTGGGTGGGCTGCTGGTCCAACAGGCCCCCTAAGCCATAGGGATACATTGCATTCGCACCCATTGCACCCCCTATAATTACCCCCATGTCCAGAACCCTACGTGCACACAGTCTGACTGCAGATCCGCGCAAAACTGCGTATCATGCCTATCGCGTGGATTAGAGATGCGGAAATCAAGTAGCGTCCTCCCATACGGATCTCCTAGCATATAGAATGGAGTTGCGTTCACTAGGAGTTCCATGGCGTAGCGTTTGATGCACAGATGTTACTTTATAGGGGACTAATGCAAGTGGATTGTAAGTCCCCTAATTATTATTATGAAGATTATTATTATTAACGCTTATTTATATAGCACCATAAAGTGTCCACAGCGCTTTACAGAGAACATTAGACATTCACATCAGTCCCTGCTCCTAATGGAACTACATACTAAGACACATGCATACACATATATACACATACACAGGCTGGAAAGTGGGGATGGTTATAGTTGGGATACGAGAAGAGGATGGTTACGGTTAGGGGGTGGTTCTTTTATGCTTTGGGGAGGGAAAGGTTAAGGTTATCCTGTGAGACGGGGATTGTTTGGGGATGGTTAAGGGTTAGTCTGCAGGGAAGGGAAGATTAAGGTTAAGCTGACGAAATAGTTCCTGTCGCCATTGGAATCTTTGAATACACACCAGTCATGGGATCGAGGCTGTTGAAAGTCTCTTTTGCACGCGTGTGTAGTATTGCTATTAAAAAACACACCCACACAGGGGGGGTCTAGATGAGGACAGACATCTCAGGTCCCCTTCATATAGGGCCCAACAGCTGCTGCACCCCAAGATCACCTGGTAGATACACCCACTCCATTGAAGCTCTCACTGAAGGACGTGTGACCATTAAATGTCCTGCCTCATTTCTCTTATTTGTGGTCCTCTCATGGGTGACTTCTCTTCTAGTTATCGGGAACTGGTTTTGGATTGCCGGGTGGAGAATAAACGACGGCGGAGATCAGAACCACAATCGTTCAACCTCTTACAGGCCGCTCACGTTGTGACTGTGGGACCGGCTTTGGCTGCAGAGTTGGATTTAAACGATGGAGACCTGGTGCTGTTTGGAGCCTTTGCTCAGAGTCGGCCCCAGAGCATGGAAGCCCTGCAGAAATCTGCTCTCTGCGCCTTCCCCATGAAGTTCATTGATGAGTACATCAAAGACGGGATGAGTAGGTGCTGCACTGTTAACTTAAAGGGGAGACTACAGAGAGGATTACGCTACTATCAAACTGAGACTTACTGTCCTCAAAATGTAAGGATCTCGCCCCAATAGAGTCACAGGTCAGCTGCTTGCAAATCTTTATTTCATCCAACCTTTCGTTTTGTCTTCAGGTTGACGAGTCGGCGCCGACCATTGACCGCAGCTGTTGGAACGTGCCCACTCTGGTGACCCCTCCCATCATGAGGGTGGATTTATTTATTGGGAAATTGAATAGCACGCTCCTTACCTCTCTGTACATCATCACCCAGGACTCGCTGACCATCGGCTTTCTGGGCACCTCTGATGGGAGATTGCTGCAGGTGAGGGGGGTTTTACTAAGATTTACTAAGCTGCGGGTTTGGAAAAGTAGAGATGTTGCCCATAGCAACCAATCAGATTCTAGCTCTCACTTTCTTTTTACATACTAGAGAATGTCAGCTAAAATCTGATTGGCTGCTATGGGCCACATTTCCACTTTTCCAAGCCCGAAGCTTAGTAAATCTGGCCCGTGATTAAGTAATGCGTCTGGTGTTATGTGATGCTACATTGCTACGCTGATATTATCGTGTTCTCTCCGTTCATCTGATAGGTTATTATAAAGCATTACAGCAGCCCCCTTTTTCTCTCCAACTTCTCCCTGAGTACCAACGAATCGGTGTCACGCGAGGTCGCCCGCATTGGGGACGAGCTGCTCTTTGTGACTGGGAACAAGGTATAGCGGAATATTGTGGTATTTTTGGAAGATGGTAATAATGGGGGAGGTTATTGGAAGGGGGGTATTTTTTTTGGGAGGGGATTACTGAAAGAGGGTAATATGGGGATATGGGGATTATTGAAGGAATGTTGGGGGTGGTTTATGTACAACACGTGACTCCATGTCTGATTATCACTACAGGTGACAAAGGTCAACATCAGGGGTCCTGGGTGTCGTCACCTCCTCATCTGTAGCCGCTGTCTGCGTGCTCCCCGGTTTATGGGATGTGGCTGGTGTGAAAATGGCTGCTCACGGAAGGAGGAGTGTCAAGGGGAGTGGAACCAAAACATTTGCCCACCAATAATATATGAGGTAAAAATGTCACTGCTGCCAATAGCGTAACCCCAATTATTCCACATAAAGTCCCCTATGACGTCAATCAGCTGCTGTTATCTATTTATATTACAAGTAGTCAAATATCAGTGAAATGACTATGCTAATCCTCCGTTCTGTGTATGGTATCGCTGTGTCCAGTATCTGGGAATATTCTGATGTAATGCCTTTGTCTTTTACACAGTTTTACCCCAAAACTGCGCCATTACGCGGCTCCACCAACGTCACAATTTGTGGGGACGATTTCCAGTCACAAAAGGTGTATAAGCAACCCTTCAATGCCAAGATCTCTGCAGAGACTCATAAGGTGACAGTGGGCCCCCGGAATTGTGTGGTACACCCAGAAAGTAGCGATAGCAAAAGGTATTGGCAAAGCATGTGTGGGCTTCTCAGACATTGAGATCAGTATCTCAGTCAGTAACTGGATCTCTTGTCCCTGCAGCCTGGTCTGTACTGTGCAGCCTGAGGGACCTCCGGACGCTGCGTCTCCAGCCAACGTCTCCATAACCATCGATGAAAATCTAAGAGACCTTAATTATTTTATCCAGGGCAGCAGCACAGTCAGCGGGTTCAGCTTTGTGGTATGTGACCGAACTATGGGGAATAACACAGCAACAAGGAGACTATCAAGTCCGAGGGCGCACAGCAAGATAGGCGGAGGGTGCGCGCGAGGTAGGCGGAGGGTGCGCGCGAGGTAGGCGGAGGGTGCGCGCGAGGTAGGCGGAGGGTGCGCGCGAGGTAGGCGGAGGGTGCGCGCGAGGTAGGCGGAGGGTGCGCGCGAGGTAGGCGGAGGGTGCGCGCGAGGTAGGCGGAGGGTGCGCGCGAGGTAGGCGGAGGGTGCGCGCGAGGTAGGCGGAGGGTGCGCGCGAGGTAGGCGGAGGGTGCGCGCGAGGTGTATGTGTATATTGGGGTGAATGTATGTGTATATTGGGGTGAGTGTATATTGCGATGAATGTTTGTGTATATTGGGATGAATGTTTGTGTATATTGAGGTGAATGTTTGTGTATATTGGGGTGAATGTGTGTGTATATTGGGGTGAGTGAGTGTATATTGGGGTGAATGTATGTGTATATTGGGGTGAATGTATGTGTATATTGGGGTGAATGTATGTGTATATTGGGGTGAATGTATGTGTATATTGGGGTGAATGTATGTGTATATTGGGGTGAATGTATGTGTATATTGGGGTGAATGTATGTGTATATTGGGGTGAATGTATGTGTATATTGGGGTGAATGTATGTGTATATTGGGGTGAATGTATGTGTATATTGGGGTGAATGTATGTGTATATTGGGGTGAATGTTTGTGTATATTGGGGTGAATGTATGTGTATATTGGGGTGAATGTATGTGTATATTGGGGTGAATGTATGTGTATATTGGGGTGAATGTATGTGTATATTGGGGTGAATGTATGTGTATATTGGGGTGAATGTATGTGTATATTGGGGTGAATGTATGTGTATATTGGGGTGAATGTATGTGTATATTGGGGTGAATGTATGTGTATATTGGGGTGAATGTATGTGTATATTGGGGTGAGTGTATATTGCGATGAATGTTTGTGTATATTGGGATGAATGTTTGTGTATATTGAGGTGAATGTTTGTGTATATTGGGGTGAATGTGTGTGTATATTGGGGTGAGTGAGTGTATATTGGGGTGAATGTATGTGTATATTGGGGTGAATGTATGTGTATATTGGGGTGAATGTATGTGTATATTGGGGTGAATGTATGTGTATATTGGGGTGAATGTATGTGTATATTGGGGTGAATGTATGTGTATATTGGGGTGAATGTATGTGTATATTGGGGTGAATGTATGTGTATATTGGGGTGAATGTATGTGTATATTGGGGTGAATGTATGTGTATATTGGGGTGAATGTATGTGTATATTGGGGTGAATGTATGTGTATATTGGGGTGAATGTTTGTGTATATTGGGGTGAATGTATGTGTATATTGGGGTGAATGTATGTGTATATTGGGGTGAATGTATGTGTATATTGGGGTGAATGTATGTGTATATTGGGGTGAATGTATGTGTATATTGGGGTGAATGTATGTGTATATTGGGGTGAATGTATGTGTATATTGGGGTGAATGTATGTGTATATTGGGGTGAATGTATGTGTATATTGGGGTGAATGTATGTGTATATTGGGGTGAGTGTATATTGCGATGAATGTTTGTGTATATTGGGATGAATGTTTGTGTATATTGAGGTGAATGTTTGTGTATATTGGGGTGAATGTGTGTGTATATTGGGGTGAGTGAGTGTATATTGGGGTGAATGTATGTGTATATTGGGGTGAATGTATGTGTATATTGGGGTGAATGTATGTGTATATTGGGGTGAATGTATGTGTATATTGGGGTGAATGTATGTGTATATTGGGGTGAATGTATGTGTATATTGGGGTGAATGTATGTGTATATTGGGGTGAATGTATGTGTATATTGGGGTGAATGTATGTGTATATTGGGGTGAATGTATGTGTATATTGGGGTGAATGTATGTGTATATTGGGGTGAATGTATGTGTATATTGGGGTGAAGGGCTTTTATATTGGGGTAAGTGAGTGTATATTGGGGTGAATGTTTGTGTATATTGGGGTGAATGTTTGTGTATATTGGGGTGAATGTTTGTGTATATTGGGGTGAATGTTTGTGTATATTGGGGTGAATGTTTGTGTATATTGGGGTGAATGTTTGTGTATATTGGGGTGAATGTTTGTGTATATTGGGGTGAATGTTTGTGTATATTGGGGTGAATGTTTGTGTATATTGGGGTGAATGTATGTGTATATTGGGGTGAAGGGCTTTTATATTGGGGTAAGTGAGTGTATATTGGGGTGAATGTTTGTGTATATTGGGGTGAATGTTTGTGTATATTGGGGTGAATGTTTGTGTATATTGGGGTGAATGTTTGTGTATATTGGGGTGAATGTTTGTGTATATTGGGGTGAATGTATGTGTATATTGGGGTGAAGGGCTTTTATATTGGGGTGAATGTTTGTGTATATTGGGGTGAATGTTTGTGTATATTGGGGTGAAAGGCTTTTATATTGGGGTGAATGTTTGTGTATATTAGGGTGAAATGTTTGTGTATAAAGGGGTGAAATGTTTGTGTATATTGGGGTGAAGGGCTTTTATATTGGGGTGAATGTTTGTGTATATTGGGGTGAATGTTTGTGTATATTGGGGTGAGTGAGTGTATATTGGGGTGAATGTATCTGTATATTGGGGTGAAGGGCTTTTATATTGGGGTAAGTGAGTGTATTTTGGGGTGAATGTTTGTGTATATTGGGGTGAAGGGCTTTTATATTGGGGTAATTGAGTGTATATTGGGGTGAATGTTTGTGTATATTGGGGTGAAGGGCTTTTATAATGGGGTGAGTGAGTGTATATTGGGTAGCAATGTTGGCTTGCCGTCTTCTTAGTCATCCAGACCTAACCTTCTATGTCTGTTCTTCAGGTCTTGTCCCATCGGTGAAATTTGCTGTATTTCACCTCCGGTAAACTCTCTTGGACCTGCAGATATTACTCTGTGGTTGGATGGAGCCCAGATCAATTACCACCAACCGTTTATTTACAAGCCGGACCCGCGCATTGAGAGAATCCAGCCCCTGTGCAGCGTGGCTCGGTGAGAGGTCTTGGCTGGTGTGAGCTGGGTTATGGGGTTACTGTGTTACTGACCTCAGATCGATGGGCCGGATCCAGACCTATGCTCATGAAACGCTCATGTGCGTAGCGTATTTACGCCAGTGTACCTCCGATGCTCTCCCCTTGGTCGTACTTAGTTTAGCCTTCTTACGCCCAATAAACCCTACCCTAACTTTTCTGATCGTAACCGCGGGCGTCCGTAAGCTCATTGCGTAGTTATGACGCTTAGCACGCCCAAACTGTACTATTTAAATGCATCACCCCGCCCTCTGTGCATATTTATGGGTTTCGTATGGTAGGCCCGCCCCCTCGAGCAGTGTTATGACGCTGGTACACTCAAGGCCCACACGCTCCGAATTTCAGAGCGTAACATGAGCGTAACATCTGCCCCGAGCATGCTCAGTAAGTACAAATGGCCGTTTTTCCGCTAACGACCATCCTAAAAACGCACCCGAGCGGAGGTCTGGATGAGGCACGATGTCACTGTGGGTGCCTGACATAATAACAGCATTGTCACACTATACAGGCCCTGGAGGTCCTATAATCAAGGTCTAAACCTGAGAGATTTGGAACATAATACGAGATAAATATAAAAGGCTGGATCCAGACTTAAGTGCTTGAAATGAGTTACTCCTGGGCTAAACCATGTTGATTGCAGGGGAGTCGTATTTCATCTGTTGCAAACAGTATTAGAGATGAGAGGTGATGTTTCCCAGCCCAAGTCTAAATAGCAGTGTGATAGTAAAGCTGGTCAGTATCTGTGTGCAGTATGCAATTCAAAGATATATCCCTGCATGCAAAGAATACAATTAACTTGACTCCCCCCTGCAGTCAACATGGTTTAGCCCAGGAGTAACTAAGTTCAAGCACTTATTTCAGTCTGGATCCAGCCCAAAGTAATTAACCTGACATAAGATGGATAAGAGTTACAGTAGAAACAATGCAGTATACTAAATACCCTATCCCTCTCTCCCCTACAGAGGAATCTCCCTCACTATCCAAGGCTCCAACCTTGACTCTGTTTCCAGCATATCACTCTCGTATCGAGGTGTTAAGACGGTAAGTTCTTCACTTTCTGCTGTGTCCAGCCAGCCATTACCAGACTACATTGGTCTTCATCTCCTTCCATAACGCCAGCCCTGCTCAAATTAACCCTCATGTCCTTAAATCCACCTGTAATAACCCGTTCCTGCAAGTAAGATGTAAATTAATCTTGCAGTCCACAAGTAATCTTCACGCTCTGTATATTGGTTGTATTATGTCATTGTACCATCCAGCACTTGGGCCTCACAGCTCTGAGGTCATAAGTTCGATTCCCGGGCTTATCTGTGTGGATGTTGCATGTTCTCCCTGTGTCTGCATGGGTTTCCTCCAGCTACTCCAGTTTCCTCCCATATGACAAAAACATGCTAGTAGATTAATTGGTTGCTGACGAAATGAGTGGTGGGTCTTTGAAAGGAGCAGACAACATTGGGCCAAGTTTTACTTATCTGATGTCAAATTCTGTGATTATATCCTGCAGGTCTGTGAAGGGCCGTTCTCCCTCACCCGCGCTGTCTGCACTACTCCTCCTACAACCATAAATATTTATGGGACGGTGACAGGAAATCTGACCCTGGAGCTGGATGGATATAACTACACGTCAGAGAAATTTAGATACTATAAAGACTATGTCATCTATCCTTTTGAAAACGAAGAAAAGCGTTTTGTGCTAAAGAAAGGAGAAGTGGACATTAAAGCGAAAGTGAGACTGGGTGATGTTGGGGGTGGTAGTTTCTATAGAAAGGTCAGAGGTCAGGGGGAGTGGTGGGATCACTTTGAGCTCTTGTGGTGTTTAGAGTCAGGAACGGCCTCAGGGATGTAATAGTGATTGAATCTTCTCTCTAAAGAATTCCAATTGTAAATATGCCTTCGTATGCTAATGTCCTCAGCTCTAATAAAGACTTTACCCCCTGGGGTAAAGTGCGGTCACTGTTATCTTATACAAGAGATCGCTAGACCTGAAATACCAGTTGTGTTATATAAAAAAAAAACCACTCAGGAATAAACATATTACACTTGAGAATCGCAATATAATACAGTCAGGGAAAGCGCTGTGATTGAGATCCGGATTCACAGTTACGGAGTTTTCATCTTACGTACATTGTTTTAAGAATTGAGCTACTACGCATGCGTATTTATGCTATCTGCGTATCATATCTGTGCGTAGATTGCATAATCGCGGTCTAAACGCAATCTACGTACAGAAATGGTACGTAGATAGCATAAATAAGCATGCGTAGTAGCTCAATTCTTAAAACTACGTACGAAAGACGAAAACTGCATAACTGTGAATCCGGACCTGTGTGATTATAATCAAACCATAAATGTAAGTAGAAACAAATAGTGGCATACAGGTTAATAATAGTCCCAAAACATGAATTCTATATGTATATATGTATATGGCAGTCCGCAAGTCAAAACAATTAAAAAGCAGGTGGAACTCTTAAATGTTTCTTATAGGCATCCACAACACGGCAAAGAGAAAAAACACCATTAAGTAAAATGATCCAATATAAAGAATGTAAGGCAGTTTCATGTGCGATAATCAAACATAACACAAAGGTGGATAAAAGATAAACATTTTTACAAAAATATCTGATTAGTTAAAATTATACATAAATACTGTCAACCATAAAATATGAAAGATTGTAAAGGTCTGCCCATAAAATTGAAGACTCCATACCCCGGTGGTATGGACGCCCAGGACATCTGCGAACACCACGGGAGGAAGGAGCTTTCAGTCCAGGCGCCGCACAATACAGGTCACTTGACGCGTTTCGGACTCTGCCCTTTCTCAAAACACTTTTGAACTGCTAAACATTCTTTATATTGGATCCTTTTACTTAACAGGGTTTTTCTCTTTGCTATGTTGTGGATGCCTATAAGAAACATTTTAAGAGTTCTACCTGCTTTGACTTGTGGATTGCCATATTCTCCTTCAGAATTAACATTTTGGGACTATTATTAACCTGGATGCCGCTATTCGTTATTACTTCCTAAAGGTCGGGACCCTTTTTATGGTTAGGGGCTGCTGCAGTGACCTAATAAAAGTTTTTAAAGTGGTCTTCATCTAATTTTTATATTACACTTGAGAATGGAGGAGGATATTTTTCTATAAACACCAGACCTCTTATCAATAATATTATTGGAGCAGCTGCCTCGGTAACAGCATATGATAAAAAGATCAGTACCTTAAACTTCTGTGTCCTGTAACATAGAACGTTCTCTATGCTCAGGTTACAGCTGAGCCAGTCTTACTCACCAGTGTCTTGAGTGGCGCGTGTCCACAGTTATACTGGTGGCATGTTCCAGTTACTTGGTTCTATAGGTTGGTGAAGGTTGTGATGTATCCGTCATTATAACATTGGACTTTACCCATGCAGCATGCAAACCTGGACAAAGATTGTCTTAATGTCTCCATGACGGTTGGGGGAACAGAGTGTCTTCCACAATTATCTTCTAATGAAATCATCTGCAGAATTCCCAAGAACCTGGCTATACCGTCAGATGGAGCAGTGGTTCAGGTACAGAACTCCAGGATAATAATACCAGGGCTAGACAACCAATCACAGCTTCCCATCTCTGCCCTCTGACCTCTTTGTCGCACAGTCTTCATTCCGTCGCCCTGCAAAGCCCTATCCTCTCCTGCTTCATCAGCTGGTCCATCTGGATTGGAGATCTGACACATCTTTCCAGCCCCCCTCTGGTTCCCCAATGCTCTTCTCCCTGTCTGCTCCATTTTGCCAGCAGAATTTATAAGCTCCATCCATCAACTTCCATCTTAATGTAGATAAGAGACTACAACCCTCTCCTTCACTTTTATCTATTATCCTACGTCTCTGTCCAGCCATATGATCATCATCTTACCAAGGCCCATACTCAACTCTCCAGCATCACAATCTGCCTTGCTCCTCAAGCTTTGGTGCCCTCATCACCCTCTTTTTCGGTTCACGCATCCTGATTCTCAAATTGTAGCCTCTTCCTTCTAAAATGTTTGGAGAAAACATCCCCTACTCCTTCAGGACATGGCTAAATCCATTGTCCTACTCCTCACTCCTTTCCCTCTACCAGCTATCACCCCCTGCGATCTGCCTCTGACATGCACCTCACTTTCTCACCCTCCCACCTCCAAGACTGCTTCTTCTTATGGAACTTCCAACCCTGTCTTTCCACACACTCCTCCAACCTCCAAAACTCAAGTGGAGATGTTGCCCATAGCAACCAATCAGATTCTAGCTGACATTTTCTAGTATGTAATAGGAAAGTGAGAGCTAGAATCTGATTGGTTGCTATAGGATACTTTGTGGGACATTACAAGTAGACAATGCTGGTGACATTTGCACAAGGTGTGTTTACCCTCTGCCTTGTCCTCAGGTATGTGTGAATGGAGTTTGCACCGAGCTGGGTCGTGTGGTCACTGTCAATCGGCTGGATCCGGTCGTGGGAATCATTTTAGGGACTGTGGCGGCGCTGGCGATTATTGGCATTTTAACCTTTCTCCTTCTGAAACAGCGCAAAAAGGGAAAAAAGAATGGTAAGAAACGCATTGCCTATGTAGCCATATAACCGCGATCAGGCCTCCATGGACCACGTTTTATAATCAGTCTTTTATTGTTTCTCATCAGTTGCAGAGAATTTAGAATTGCTGGTAAATAGTAATAGAGACACTGTATTATCTCCCGTCCATCCACGTTTTGGTGATTACAGAGAGTCTTGTAAGTGCCCAATATTTAATTTTGTCACCATTTTATTTATCTGTTTTATCTGAAGTTGGCTCCTGCTCCTCTTTCTAATGTCAGCTCCTGATCCTTTCCGTTTCTCTCTAATGCCATTCCGTCTTCTTTCTCTTTCTCTAACGCTGGCTCCTCCTCCTCTCCACCTCTGTCTAATGCTGGGTCCTCCTCCTCTCCACCTCTGTCTAATGCTTGCTCCTCCATCTCTGTCTAATGCTGGCTCCTCCTCCTCTTCACCTCTGTCTAATGCTAGCGTCTCCTCCTCCCCTCTCTAATGCCTCTAACACCCTCTCTTCCCTGTAATGCTGGCTCCTCTTCCTCTGCCACTCTCTGATGCCATCTGCTCCTCTATCACCAGCTGTCTGCTTCTTGGTGAATTGGTGCCACATGCAGGGGTGATAACACTAGCCCTTTTTGTGCCCATACAGATATTCCTACCAGTAGTTCTGGGGGACTGTCCCTTCACGGTGGCAATTACTCTGGTGGCAGTATTGGGGCAGGGTCCATGCCGCTCTTACTCACCAGTTTAGTTGACAATCTGCGACCAGAACTGCTGGATGAAGTGAAGGACGTCCTGATTCCTGAGAACCGGCTGGTTACGCACCGCGATCGCATAATCGGGAAAGGTGAGATATGAAGACTCTTATTTCCTCCAACGTGAACCAAACAGAAACCGGCATCTTCTGAACTCTAACTACATAGACTGAGATGCGACTCTTCACTTCCTTTACCTGTTCATGTATCCAGACCATTGTCGTCATTGTTTCCCACCTGTGCTGTGTGTAATGTCTTCTTTTCTTCCCTTATAGGTCACTTCGGGAGTGTCTACCATGGAGTTTACATAGATGAAGATGGTTGTGAGATGCACTGTGCTGTCAAATCTCTCAACAGTAAGGGCTACGTGGTTACCAGGGACACTGGGCAGGTTGTTGGGGACAGTCGGTGATTCCCTGGGACACTGGGCAGGTTGTTGGGAACAGTCGGTGATTCCCTGGGACACTGGGCAGGTTGTTGGGAACAGTCTTCCTGAGAACCGGCTGGTTACGCACCGCGATCGCATAATCGGGAAAGGTGAGATATGAAGACTCTTATTTCCTCCAACGTGAACCAAACAGAAACCGGCATCTTCTGAACTCTAACTACATAGACTGAGATGCGACTCTTCACTTCCTTTACCTGTTCATGTATCCAGACCATTGTCGTCATTGTTTCCCACCTGTGCTGTGTGTAATGTCTTCTTTTCTTCCCTTATAGGTCACTTCGGGAGTGTCTACCATGGAGTTTACATAGATGAAGATGGTTGTGAGATGCACTGTGCTGTCAAATCTCTCAACAGTAAGGGCTACGTGGTTACCAGGGACACTGGGCAGGTTGTTGGGGACAGTCAGTGGTTACCAGGGACACTGGGCAGGTTGTTGGGGACAGTCAGTAATTCATTGGGCCACTGGGCAAGTCATTTGAGATACTCTGTGGTTCTCAGGGAAACTGGGCAGGTTGTCAGGGATACTGAGCAGGTTGTTGGAGACACTGGGTGGTTACCAACGACACTGTGCAGGTTACTGGAGACACTCGGTGATACCCAGATACACTGGGCAGGTTGCCAAAGACACTGGAAAGGTTGTTGGAGACACTTTGTGGTTCCCAGGAACACTGGGCGGGTTGTCGGAGACACTCGGTGGTTACCAGGGACACAGAGAGGGTTGTTGGAGTCAATGGCTAGGTTGTTGGAGACACTTGGTGGTTACCAAGGACACTTACCATGTGCCAGGAATACAGAGAATGGTTTGCACTCTTGATAACTATAAATATGTATTAAAATGAAGGACATTCAGTGTGATCATTCTGTTTTGATGCTGGAAAGTGGGTCTGCTCTAATGTTCTTGTGTTGCTGTTCTGAGGTTGACGGATGACACCCACTCTTTTGCAGGGATTACCGATGTGGAGGAGGTGGAGGAGTTTCTACGGGAAGGGATCCTGATGAAGAGCTTTCACCATCCCCACGTTCTGTCCCTGACTGGAATCTTCCTGCCACGAGAGGGGCTCCCCCTGGTTGTGCTTCCTTATATGACACACGGGGACCTGCGCCATTTCATACGCAGTGAGGACAGGGTGAGTCTACCGTCCTGCATGCACTATATTGAGGCTGCTGAAAATAGGGATCATTCTGCAAACTCTTCGTGGGTTTAGATTCTGTCGGTTTTGTTAAATTTACTTTTTTAAACAAAAAATTATAATCAGAGCAAAATCAGAGAAGAGTTGAATGATGACCACACAAAGAGCATAGCCCTCAGTTGCTCCTTTGATCCTAGCATTTTATTTCAGGGATATAATATAAGAACCTTTGTGGTTCATGTAGACTTAGGTCCTGGTAGGTGCTGTGTGCGGCCATCAGATATAGATCATTGTGATTGTTTGTATTTGTCCCCTGCAGAATCCCACGGTGAAGGACTTGGTTGGATTCGGTCTGCAGGTCTCCCGGGGGATGGAGTATCTGGCACATATGAAGTTTGTGCACCGAGATCTGGCCGCCCGGAACTGTATGTGAGTAGCATTTCTCTGCACCGCCAACGTAAAGTCCACACGTTCCATTTATATGGAGGCAGCTGATTTAGAATCCAGGACTAAGAATCCATTTTAGTCAGAAGCCAATTATCCCTGAGGAAACCCCCCCAAAAAACACAAGAGGAACCTTCAAACTCCACACAATAGGGACCTGGTGAGGAATGAAACTCATTGCATCAGTGCTGTATAGCGGTAATGCTGCCTACTGTGCCAACACTCAGCAGATTCACGAAGGACACCAGCTACAGATGATGCAGTTGGCTCTGCTACAGATACACAACACTGCAATGCCAGCTGTGAATCTCCTTGTCCTAGGCCATGTCTGGTCAACTTGTAATTTTCCAAGGCATTGCCCTGCGTGTTTAGGTTATGGTAATACTGGGCACCACTGCCTGTAGTTGCTGCCCTGTTAGATGTTTTTCCATATTGTACACATATTGGTCTCTGTCTTAGCGCCCTAGTAATTCTTCAAGAGTACACATAGAGCCGTCTGTCCGTGCACTGCTTCCCACCTTGTAGAGGGCGACCCACAACAGAGTTCCCGTCCCCATTCCATCTTCTGTGATTGGCTGTGTTTCAGGCTGGATGAGACGTTCCATGTGAAGGTGGCGGATTTCGGTCTGGCCCGCGATGTGTTCGATAAGGAATATTACAGCGTCCGGCGACATAAAAATACCAGGCTGCCCGTCAAGTGGATGGCACTTGAGAGTCTGCAGACCCAGAAATTCACCACCAAGAGCGACGTGGTGAGATGGCGCCTAGTGCGCACGGATTGAGGGTTAATCAGAGAAGTCTGGTGACAGCATTGACTTTAATATTAACCGACTCTATCCTGTTTCTCTGTAGTGGTCATTTGGGGTGCTGCTATGGGAACTGATGACCCGAGGAGCCCCCCCTTATCCAGATGTGGATCCCTATGACATCACTCGCTACCTGTACAGGGGAAGACGCCTCCCACAGCCTGAGTACTGTCCTGACCCACTGTGAGTGTTCATACTTAATTCAATGTTCATACGGCCTAATCATTGATGGCCACTAGGGTGCGGTGTTGCTCCAGTCAGCAGAATGCAAAATTAGATTTAGAAGCTGCAGAATAGGAGATATGAAATAAATGCAGTGTGGCAATACGCTGACATTACATAAGGCACTCTGTCTGCAGCCCATCACTTGTCCATGCACCCTATGAATAAACTGCAACAAGCAGCTGAGACCTGTCATACCCCTGACAGCATCACACCAGGCCCAAAGTTTGCTTTTATTCATTGCAGACTATTTTTTTTTATAAATGTTTAAGGGCTATATAATTACTATAATGTGACTGCAGAGTGTAGGTAATGTAGATCTGGCACCACTGACCATAGATGTGTAGCATGTCTATGACCTGTTACTGTTTTCATACGTTTCCCTGGGATATCACATGACCATATAGTGAGGTTATTGCCGTCAGACGAGCGCTGTGAATAAAGTTGTCTAATAACTTTAGCAGAGCACATGCAGCCTCCGTTATTACATGATGCCTGCTTTATATAAATGTTGCTTTCCTGCAGTTACACCCTCATGCTGCAATGCTGGAGTCCTCAACCCGATGAGCGCCCATCCTTTAACCAACTGGTCCACGAGATGGAGGGGATTTCAAACTCTCTGTGGGGGGACCACTACATCAACCTCAATGTCACCTACATCAACCTGGACCATGACCAGCCCTTTCCACCCATGCCCGCCGCCTCCGAGGATGAGCTAGATGGCACCTCGTCTGAGGAAGAGGAATTAAAGGGCACATTGTGAGGGTCTCCTCTCACAATGCTCAGGACTAATGGGGTCTCTAAATCTCAATGGGTTATTTCCAAAGGAAAACAGACTACTGTGAAACCGTCAGTCCCTATCCTTGTCCTCGGCCTAGGGATCACTGTCCTGTTTGAACACTTAAGCAATTATGTTGGGGCAAAGTAATGAACCTCCTATAAGGATAAAACTCCAGGCAGATCCGGACAGGCTTTGGGGACATATAGTATCTGGAACTGCAGAAATTCTGCACCATACGGCTTTCTAAACGACGACATTACACCCCCGGTGACTGTAAACTCTCACAAAGATCTGCTTTTTTAATATGTTGTATTTTGCAATGAGCTCATTGGGGATAATAACCATGAATTTCAATCTCTACAAAATACAGATACATCTGCATTGTATTAAACAAAGAACAAGATGTTCCTGGAATAGCGCAAATTGTACCGTTAAACAGTCCTCTGTTTTGTGGCATGACTAGGCACCCTATCCCGCTAGCGTGGTCACAGAGGTGTCTATGTGGTATCTTTGTAGAGTGGGCTGCTCCTGTGGTACCAGCGCTCTATATTATTCCATATTTCATATTCCTTCTCCTTTAAGCGAATTTTAGAGATTTTTTATTTGCCTTTTTTATGGATAAAGCAGCAACGGGGACCAGCGGGGAAGCGTGATAACATGGAAGTGGTTACAGTAAAGGTTTTGTAACCATCAAACGTCTCTTTAATGTCAGGCTGGTTCTATAAAACGTTACTGTTCTCATTACACAATGCTCTCCCGTCTCTGGGTCTCTAGTCAGTACAATATTTTGGAGGTGTTCTGCGTGTGTCAATGGAAATACTTGAATTGTATATGGCTGTGTATGTATATATTGGACTTGATTACCAGAAGAATATTTTTTATATAGAGATATATGTTGGATAAAATAATGTTTCTCTCGCTCGTGTTGTGTAAATAAAACAAATCTTATTTCTTATTTGCTTCCTGTTTGTTTTCTTTCTAAAGGGGGGTACAGGGCCCGCTGTGATTGGGGCGCTGGCCGAAGCATTTACAGACCCTATAAAACTGCGCTGTAGATGTTGCTTATAACAATCAATCAGATTCTAGCTGACAATCTCTAGTTTGTAATAGGAAAGTGAGAGCTAGAATCTGATTGGTTGCTATGGGCAACATCTCCACTTTTCTGCAGTTTAATAAATCTGGCCCCAGATGCTAGTATGACCACCAAACCAAATAATAACATGTATTTAATACCCTTTGTTCTTTTTCTTGGCTGTCCTGCTACAAATCATTATCATCTACTCAGGATTTCTTTTGTTGCCGAACAAAATTGTCTGACATTTATTCTGCTACTTAAAGAAAGGCTTTCCCTGGGTGATGGCAGAAGGGGAAGAACAGTGCAGACAGAGCTGAGTGGAATTCCATTGCTGTGTTCACTAATCATGTGACTGTGGTGGCCATGGTAAAATCTTACTTTATTGCCTGCAAGTAGGGATAAATTTCCAATTGAAGACATCTGGCCAAGGCCTGGAAAAGAAATCTGACTCCACGTGGTTCAAGATATTTGCTTACATTCGTGCTTCCTCACAGAGTATTGCATGGTTGCCGACTCTCCCGGAACGTCCGGGAGACTCCCGAAATTCGGGCGGTTCTCCCGGTATTCCATGAAACCACGACCTCAAGTCCTGCCCCCCTGCCTGGAAACACTAGTTTACTAGTGTTGCTAGGGACAGGGAGGAACATGATGACTCAAATTGCGTCATCTAGCTCCACTCCCATCCCTATGAAACCCCGAAAGGGGAATTGATAGTCAAGGGGCGGGTCTTAATGACGCGATTTGCATAAATTGCATCATTAAGCCACCTCCCCTGTCTGCATCTATGGCTTCCCTCCGTGATCTCCCGGAGGGAAGCTTTTATAAGTCGGCAACCCTGGAGCATTGCTGTTCTGAAGACTCGTGTAAGGTGTTGTATGCTTGGTACAGGTGTCCCTCGTCGTACACAAAATGTTACCGTGCATCTCGGAAAAATGCTGAGGTTGTACCTCTGTGGTGGGAAACCCTTTTATATGTCTTTTCCTGCTCATCGGGCTACGGTTCTGCAGCCTGTTACGCCTCTCCAGCAGCAAGTATCAGTGGTAGGATAAGGTCGGGGACCTGCATATTTCCCCTTGATGACAGCCCTGGGTGGAGCTGCCCTATATTAAGCCCATTCTGCACCCGGTAATTCAATTGGCTACTGCTGTTCTTGGGAAGGGGGCTCCTCATGCACCTGATTCTGGCTCCTCTCCTATCAGAAAACAACTCCGTAGACACTTTAACAATGCGGGCAAGACTGTTTATCCCCACTAAGTGAGTCGCTATAATCGGCGTGCCGGTATTATCTGCGTGCTGGAACAGAGTGTTCTCGGTAAGCACTCAGATGTAACACAGTTTTCTCCTGTATGTGAGATTGTCTGAAGCGTTTGTATCTGTAAACTGGGCATCTGAGGATTAATCTGCATATTTGTGTCAACTGAATGTTATGGGATTAAAATAAAATGTTTCTAATCCTGATGCAACGTGCTCCCCTCCCTCCCCGGATTCAGCCCCCGGCTCCTGTCGTTTATTATACGGTAATCTATAGTGACAGAGTCGTCTGAGCTTTTCCCGTGCCGTCTAAATGCTGCGTTCTTAATGGAGAGCGTCTATAGATGTAGCCTGAGATTATACCAATTCTGCGTCTCCTTTCTAGATACAGATAACAGATAATCTATATATATAATATTGCTATGACCAGACAAGCACTGCCTGATACTTAATAATTATGGGATTATAATTCTGAATTCTATTATCTAGAATTCTGGATATGATTGAATCCAAGGTGTCCACTGGGGCTGGGCTGCACTCTCCATACATCTGTACGCTCACAGTGTAATCACCCCATTTGCACAGGCGACCAGTACAGAGGTCTGGTTGGATGGGTATACAGAAAGAGGGAACGCCTATACTGTCACCTGACTAAGAGGACACGCCCACTTGTGACCTCAGCCCCATCACGCTATCATAAAAGAATTTGGGCCATTGTTGTTAAGACTGGATGAATGGGAATGTGTTCTAATTAAGGGCCTGATTCAGACTTAAGAAGGAGCTTGAAAATAAGAGAGGAAAGATACTCCTGGGCTAAACCATGTTGATTTCAGGGGGAGTCAAGTTAATTGTATTCTTTGCATGCAGGGATATATCTTTGAATTGCTTA
>WWET01002165.1:226654-244759 GCA_011038615.1 Limnodynastes dumerilii
TAATAAAATACAATATAAATATAAAAATATCACAAAAATACAATAAAGTGAAGCAAGCATAGAAAGCAAGGCTAAATGCGAGGTGTCAAGCTTGGCAGATCAGGGAGGTGGGGACAGGGTAAAAGGGTAACAGAAGGGGACATGGGGGTACGGAGTGAGGGGGAAAATAAAGTGTCCAATTACCCAATTTTAGCAATCTTCTGAAAAGAGTGGACCAGACCCAGAATGAATAATAACAGGGTACATACGCATACCGATTGATTAAGTAAACTGCCGATCGCCATGTGCATCGGAAGCGCAGTAGATCGATGCATGGACAGCGTCTGTCGATGGTCCGTGATGGCCCACCGTGTAGATCGCACAGTAAGGGCATGGCTCAGTCCTTACATACGATTCTGTGTTATGTACCGGACCATTTTTCATGACACGGGTGCGTAACATTTAAGGAAGGGTTCTAAGCAGTAAGTGACATGCGTGCAAGGGGATTGTAATGCACACACAGACTGTACACAGGTAGGTCTCTACACTTTCCTGGGCCTGGTGGTGTCACATGTGTTGTGAACTGCATTCTGCCCAGCTCTCCTCGCTGCCGGATGCTAAACCTCCTGTAGTCAGTGGGTGACCATGTGCTGATAAAGAGTTAAATGATTTCCTATTAGATATACCAATGCCAGATTATTAGAGTTGAGTTACTGTGTTTAGCTGCCAGGGCCCCTGGCACTGTAGAGCAGGATGGCACGTTCTGCTCTAGGCAAGCAGCCAGTCAGCCTCCCACGGGTACAGAATGCCCAGATCTTGCACCAGAGATGAGGGAGAAAAGGTGTAACCTCACTTACTCAGAGGTTGCTCTATGCTGCATCCACACAATGCATGACCCAGTTGTGTTGGGTTGCTCATTATTTTCTGGTTCTGAACTACAAAAGTCTGTGACCCATTTTGGGCACAGTTAATATGACAATGGTCCAGATTCTCACTTCAGAATATTGCTTCTCCCGTGCATAGTTATACATGCAGGGCTGCTACTCATGCGTAGCAACACTTTTACGCTGTCTACGTACCATTTCGTTGCGTAGATTGAGTACGTTCGGTCTTTAAAGACTGCACTTACTTTACAAAGCTGAAAGAGGCGCACCACGGTCGCCTCTGGGCGGATGTAAGAAGAGGGTGAGGTATGGAAAGGAAGGCGGAGTAGGGGGAAGAATGGTCTTATTCTCCTTCTTAAGAAGGAAACTACTAAAGGGAAGTTAGTATTTTAACTAAGAACTTAAGTTCCCTAGGTTCATATAAAAAAGGGGGACGTGGCGGGGTAGGGAGCTTTAAGATAGGTGCTTATATATACATGGTTATCCGCACCTTCTTAAAGCTGTCTTAAGTGTGAAGATATCGGCTGCAATTGTGCATCGCTTAATGCTAGAGTAAGAAAGTCTCAGATAATTCCTGTTCTCTATACTTACGTTCTATAGGGCAGTTCTGGCCAACCCGTGGCTCTCCAAGTGTTGAGAAACTATAGACCGTCTTCCCAGATCCGTTTTCCACGGAGTTGCGTGCGTATTTTTAGGATCAGATAAACTGCGCATGCGTAGTAACTTTATTTAGCTTGATTTTACGCATGGAAGTCCATTAGGCACGTGCTTGGGAATCGCACTTGGGGACATACGTGCGGAGAAGCGTGGTTGAAATCCGTACGTTCAACGTTACGTGACACAGGGTGAAGGGGGTGGATTTAAATGGGCATTTGAGGGCACAGTTAGATAGATACGCACGTTTGTACCTTAACGTACGCCCGTAACTACACACGTAGACATAAGGGTGCCCTGTGGCACTCGAAAGTCATCGACAACCTGTCAGTGTGAGGGGAGTGTCGTGGGTGTTGGCTTGCAACGTGCGTTGCGTACTTTTAAAAAACGGATCCCAGAATATGGCCCTACGAGTCCTAGCAAGGACATAGCAGACACCTGACAAAGCATTCTGGGAGTCATAGCGTCACAACACCTGGAGATCGTGACGTAACTTCATAGAAATCGCCGGAGGCAAGAAAAATGCTTCCCTCCGGACCAGCCCCCCCAAAGCTGATGACCCCAGCCCATAGGATTTCTGCATTCAGCCACTGAGCGGGAAGATCCCCAATACTGTAAATAAATCTCCTTCTGTTCATCCCTATCAGCCTTAAACGGGACACACTACAAGACCCGCAGATATAGATCAATTCCAATTATTCCTAATATATTGATTACATGTCAGGAGCCGCTCCCGCTGCCTTCTCCGCCCCACGGCAGCTTGGCCTTGTATATAAATGGGCATTTGAGGGCACAGTTAGATAGATACGCACGTTTGTACCTTAACGTACGCCCGTAACTACACACGTAGACATAAGGGTGCCCTGTGGCACTCGAAAGTCATCGACAACCTGTACGCATATAATTGCGTACTTTTAAAAAACGGATCCCAGAATATGGCCCTACGAGTCCCAGCAAGGACATAGCAGACACCTGACAAAGCATTCTGGGAGTCATAGTTTCACAACACCTGGAGATCGTGACGTAACGTCATAGAAATCGCCGGACGCAAGATAAATGCTTCCCTCCGGACCAGCACCCCCAAAGCTGATGACCCCAGCCCATAGGATTTCTGCATTCAGCCACTGAGCGGGAAGATCTCCAATACTGTAAATAAATCTCCTTCTGTTCATCCCTATCAGCCTTAAACGGGACACACTACAAGACCCGCAGATATAGATCAATTCCAATTATTCCTAATATATTGATTACATGTCAGGAGCCGCTCCCGCTGCCTTCTCCGCCCCACGGCAGCTTGGCCTTGTATATAAATAATATAACAGCAGAGATGATTACGGCTAATGCTGCCAGCTTTCTTCCTCGCACCAGTGCCCGAGAGCCTTAGGAAGGAATAAGATTAAGTTCCGCTAATCAAATACTAGATGTCTTTATTACAGCTTTGTGCTGGCGAGGTGACGGTTAACGGGGCCTCATTCCAAATGCTGCCATATAGAGGTGCAGATGTATTAGCTCCTGAGCTTTGTGGCACAGCCGCGGGGCCTTCTTCCTCCACTGTGCCCGGCCAGGCCCCCGAAAACAGCTGGATGGACCATGTGTTTCGTTGAACATTTATTTCACACGTATCAAAATGTTGATGAAGATGACACTTTGCGTAGATTATAGTCATGTCACAGCAAGTCTCTGACCCACAGGACAATCCCCACTTACTGTCTATTATCTGCGGATTAATATCGCTACCTACAGATCCACAGCAGACTGAGATGTTATTAAGCATTTAACACAGGAACTCACGGCTAGAGCAGAAAATCTACGCACGACGCATTTCATGGGAGAATAGATGATAAACTCCGACCGTAGAATCTATCTGTTCTCATTCCCGCTTTGCCTATTAATCCTCATACTGCAGAACGGATATGTCTAACGGCGAGAGCATGGCGACAATCGTTCTGCGATATGCTGTGGTGAGAGTGGATCAGAGAATAATTAGCTGGTAGTGAATTGAGGGCAGGCTGTGCGCAGCAGTGGACATGCGAAGGGATGTCATAGGTTTACACCGGCTACTGAATCCTCCCCATCTGGATATATTCTGCTGGAGAAACGCGTTATGTATATACCCAAATGTGTAATGATAAGATTTTTTTGCTGAAAAGCCATTTTGATTATCCAAAAATATTGTCGGCCACTGGGGAACAAACAAGCCGCAGCTCAGCTAATCCATTGCAGCAATGCTTAGCTGCTCAGTTGTTATGTCACTGGTACCTAAAAGCTTAGCAAATAAAGTGAGTTGATCCCCTGTGGATTTGGACCAGTACAACTTAGCAACTTCAGGACAGGTTGTCTGACAGGGAAAGTTAGGGTTAGGCTGTGGAGAAGGGAGGATTAAGGTAAGGCTGCGGGATGAGGATGGTTAGTGTTAGAGCAGCTTCAGGGGAGGGTTAAGTATAGGCTGTGGGACAAAAATGGTTAGGGTTAAAGGAGGGTTAGACTCCAATGAGGGGAGGGTTAAGGCTATGCTGTCGGACAGGGAATGGTTAGGGTTAGGCTCTGGTGAGAGGAGTGTTAATGTTAGGCTACGAGACAAAGATGGTTAAGGGAGGGTTAGCTTGTGGGAAAGTGATATTTAAGGTTAGAGTCATGAAAACTTACCTGTCGCCCTTTAGACACTGTCTTCTAGGGGCAGACTGATGAAAAATGACAGCAGTTGTCACTTCATTACCGCAAAGTGATCTGTTTAAGGACAGATCGCCGTACCTGTGAACCACACACGTTGGGGAAAGGAGGTGATGGGCTGAAGAGACCCAGCACCAACACTGATAGCACCATGTTTAATGGAGTCGGGGAAGGGGGGGGGATGAATAAGTGCAAAGCTGCTTGCACAAGAAGGAACCATCCCTTGCCTCCCAGCATGGTTTGTCTAGCAGCAGTTGCAGATTGTAAACCGTTTATAGAGACTGGGAGAATTCTCTTTATTTTCTGCTGCACACGATGCTGCATAATCCCCCATTGGAAATCCTGGGAACAGACGCGCTCCCCCTCCTCAGCTGTGCCATAATCTGGACCTGGCTTCCTCTTATCTCTGCAGAATAATTAGTCAGTCATATCCCCATGTAGCATCAATTAGGCAGATAATTGTGCCCCGTATGTTTCTGATCCCTCCTGCGCCGTGACAAGAGGTGGGTGACTCAGGCACTGAGAGGAAAAATCTTCTGTCAACTCTATCATCAAGGCGACAAATATCCTGAACAGAACCTTCTAGATGGTGATCCGGAACTCACAACCCTGACACGTCGCTATGGATCACAGCATTAGAGCATACACTGTAATAGATGCACCTTTAGCCAATCAGAGCTGTAGATTAACCTGTAGACAATTAGGACATAAACAGAATTGGATCCTGCTCTAGCCAATCAGAGCTGTCGGTTAACTTTTAGCTAATCAGAGTTTGAAAAGAGACTACCTGTACCCAATCATATGTGAACCAGATTGAATGTGACCTAACTAGCCCAAATATGGTTGAACCTGTTTAAATTGCTGTGTGTGTGTGTGTGTGTGTTTGTGTGTATATGTGTATGTGTTTTTGTATTCAAACTAATTGTAGAAATGGTGCAACCTTATATGATAAGTGATTCATGTTCACTAAGGGTAGAGTATTCAAACAAGACAGGGATTATTGAAGTTCACACAATAAAGCTGACTAAACGCTACAAGATAAGTGGGCCAATCAACGGATTATCCCTGTTCAGCTGTGCAACCTAATTTGACAACTGATTCATGTTCACTAAGGGTAGAGTATTCAAACAAGACAGGGATTATTGAAGTTCACACAATAAAGCTGACTAAACGCTACAAGATAAGTGGGCCAATCAACGGATTATCCCTGTTCAGCTATTATAGTGTAGTGTGTAGATGGAGGCGGAAGTAAAGTTACTCAGGCACCATGGAAAGGTGGGGGGACAGGAGTTTGGTTACATGGGGGGGTTACTCCCAGTGGATGGCAGTTTCATCAGTCTTTGAGTACTGAGCGTGGTTACACTGGCAGTAGATGACAGCTTAGAGGCGCCCTCTGCCTGTCACAACGCTTCTTTCCCCATTCTCTGCCAGCAGAGGGCAGCACTAGTGCATCATCTACGAGTGTTGGGTCAGTGGTAACCAAGGGCCTCCCTTTCCTCCAAGCCTTGTCGCCGCTGCACCGAGGTTAAGATAGGGTTCTGGGCACAGATGCTATGTATGTGCGATGGGAATGTATGGGGAGAACACTACTCTCACACGCTCAGCATCTAGGAACGCACTTACCATAGTAAGCCTCTCCTATGGCGACTTACAAGCACTGGACCATATTTACAGATCTGTTTGTACGGCGAATTGCGTGCGTAGTTTTAGGAGCCGATTAACTGCGCATGCGTAGTAACTTTTTCCATGTAAATTATGTAGTATTTACGTGCGTAAGTATTTTCGGCATGGACTAATGAATCGCACCTAGGAACATACGTACAGAGGGGCGTGGGTTTTATCCGGACGTTACAAGTTTCGTAAAAGTGCGTGGGGGGAAGCATTTAAATGGGCATTTGAGGGTGCCCTATGGAGGCGGAAGTAGCCGAAAACCCGTCCGGCCGAGGGGAGTGTCATGGGTGTCCTTGCTACTTGCGTGCGTAAACACACGCACATAGAAAATACGTATCTGTGAATACTCAGCATATTTCCATCTGGAACCCATCCTGAGTTTGAAGGTGACAACATTTTTCCGAATGAGTAATATGGTAAAAAACAAAATGCGCTTACGCAATCTACATACAGAAATGGTACGTAGATAGCATAAATAAGCTACTATGCATGCGTAGTAGCTCAATTCTTTAAACAACGTACGTAAGACGAAAAACTACGTAACTGTGAATCCGGACCTTATAAAGTAATATACAACATAACAAATGAAAGTCACCCTTGTATCTACACAGGACAGAAGACCAGGGTCAGTGATTTAGGAGACCGTTCTGCTGACCATGGTGCTGAATGAAGCAAAGCTCGTCCAATGGGAGCAGAGAGTTAGGACTGTAACTATTATGGCAGCTGAATACAGTAAGATCCCTCACTGCAGGAATTTGCCCTGTGTGTGTCCCAATTGCCTCTTACCCTTTCTTATGAGGAGGGGAGTCAGGGCTGAGCGCTGGGCAGGGGACAGGGATCAGGTTGGAGAAGGAGGAAGAGATTAATGTCTGTGTAGAAAAGGATTATTACATGCAGTTACATGTGTTCACAGGAGGTATTACTACAGAATACACAACACATAAACACACCTGGAGATCTATGGGGAGAAGCACAGAAGTACAAACACCTCCGCTAACTCATATTTATAACATGGAAGTGTGTGTATATCTGTATTAGTATGTATGTGTGTTGGGTGGAATGTGGGTCCCTGCTACGAATGGACGATCCCTGGAGCACTGAACGCGGTACTCTGATAGGTAAGAGGAAAGACTACCCTAACTGTTTCCCTAATTCTAACCCTCCCTTCCCTGCAGCCTGACCCTAACCCTCCCTTCTCCCTAGCCTGACCCTAACCCTCCCTTCTCTATAGCCTAACCCTAACCCTCCCCTTATTTGGTCCTAACCCTCCCTTCCTAAGAGCCTAACCTTAACACCCCCAACACTAAAAGTCCCCAGAGGGGTTACTCACCTCTCCGGAGCTGTCTGTGGCGGGTGCGGCGAAAATGAATGGGTGAGTATTTTTCCGATTGGCATACTCACCCATTCATAAAAAAAAAATCTAAAAAGGCTGGCTATTCGAAATAGAGAAAGTCAAAAATAAATTTTCGTCTGTCTCTATTTTAAAAGCAGACCATTGCAGTGGGAACTGCAACTGGTATGGGGGTGTGCGCCTATGTACACCTGTATATACATATCTGTGTGTGTGTGTATGTCATGTTTATCTGTGTGTGTATTTATGTCTGAGTATATTGTTTATCTGTGTGTGTATGTATGTCTGAGTATATTGTTTATCTGTGTGTGTATGTATGTCTGAGTATATTGTTTATCTGTGTGTGTATGTATGTCTGAGTATATTGTTTATCTGTGTGTGTATGTATGTCTGAGTATATTGTTTATCTGTGTGTGTATGTATGTCTGAGTATATTGTTTATCTGTGTGTGTATGTATGTCTGAGTATATTGTTTATCTGTGTGTGTATGTATGTCTGAGTATATTGTTTATCTGTGTGTGTATGTATGTCTGAGTATATTGTTTATCTGTGTGTGTATGTATGTCTGAGTATATTGTTTATCTGTGTGTGTATGTATGTCTGAGTATATTGTTTATCTGTGTGTGTATGTATGTCTGAGTATATTGTTTATCTGTGTGTGTATGTATGTCTGAGTATATTGTTTATCTGTGTGTGTATGTATGTCTGAGTATATTGTTTATCTGTGTGTGTATGTATGTCTGAGTATATTGTTTATCTGTGTGTGTATGTATGTCTGAGTATATTGTTTATCTGTGTGTGTATGTATGTCTGAGTATATTGTTTATCTGTGTGTGTATGTATGTCTGAGTATATTGTTTATCTGTGTGTGTATGTATGTCTGAGTATATTGTTTATCTGTGTGTGTATGTATGTCTGAGTATATTGTTTATCTGTGTGTGTATGTATGTCTGAGTATATTGTTTATCTGTGTGTGTATGTATGTCTGAGTATATTGTTTATCTGTGTGTGTATGTATGTCTGAGTATATTGTTTATCTGTGTGTGTATGTATGTCTGAGTATATTGTTTATCTGTGTGTGTATGTATGTCTGAGTATATTGTTTATCTGTGTGTGTATGTATGTCTGAGTATATTGTTTATCTGTGTGTGTATGTATGTCTGAGTATATTGTTTATCTGTGTGTGTATGTATGTCTGAGTATATTGTTTATCTGTGTGTGTATGTATGTCTGAGTATATTGTTTATCTGTGTGTGTATGTATGTCTGAGTATATTGTTTATCTGTGTGTGTATGTATGTCTGAGTATATTGTTTATCTGTGTGTGTATGTATGTCTGAGTATATTGTTTATCTGTGTGTGTATGTATGTCTGAGTATATTGTTTATCTGTGTGTGTATGTATGTCTGAGTATATTGTTTATCTGTGTGTGTATGTATGTCTGAGTATATTGTTTATCTGTGTGTGTATGTATGTCTGAGTATATTGTTTATCTGTGTGTGTATGTATGTCTGAGTATATTGTTTATCTGTGTGTGTATGTATGTCTGAGTATATTGTTTATCTGTGTGTGTATGTATGTCTGAGTATATTGTTTATCTGTGTGTGTATGTATGTCTGAGTATATTGTTTATCTGTGTGTGTATGTATGTCTGAGTATATTGTTTATCTGTGTGTGTATGTATGTCTGAGTATATTGTTTATCTGTGTGTGTATGTATGTCTGAGTATATTGTTTATCTGTGTGTGTATGTATGTCTGAGTATATTGTTTATCTGTGTGTGTATGTATGTCTGAGTATATTGTTTATCTGTGTGTGTATGTATGTCTGAGTATATTGTTTATCTGTGTGTGTATGTATGTCTGAGTATATTGTTTATCTGTGTGTGTATGTATGTCTGAGTATATTGTTTATCTGTGTGTGTATGTATGTCTGAGTATATTGTTTATCTGTGTGTGTATGTATGTCTGAGTGCGACATGTGTGTATATATATATATATATATATATGTGTATATCTGTGTGGCTGTGTATGTATGTCTATAAGTGTATCTACTTTATATAGTCACATATCTCCACAGTGACTTTCAACATATGTAAGATTCATAAGGGGCCAATACCAAGGACCCTGGAATGATCGTCTTCTCCTATGCCCCGTTCTGTGCCATGGTAATTTCCATGGACACACAGTAGTGGAGACGTTCTGCACATTAATGCAGTGACAGGAATGGGGTGTCTGTATTACACGTGGGTTGAACGTGTTTATATGTAGTGTGCTCAGACTGTGCATCAGTCATGTACTGAAAAAC
This sequence comes from Limnodynastes dumerilii, assembly GCA_011038615.1. Taxonomy (NCBI): domain Eukaryota; kingdom Metazoa; phylum Chordata; class Amphibia; order Anura; family Limnodynastidae; genus Limnodynastes; species Limnodynastes dumerilii. The sequence goes on from WWET01002165.1 coordinate 236,169, forward strand.
AATGGGTCTCACTGTAATAATGCTGAATACTTGCTGGGACAGGATAACCTCACAAGGGCGTTAGTGCACGTTCCTGCTTTAATGGTCAGTTTGAATTTGGTTCTAAGGGTCATTCTGAAGGTCATCAGGGAGAACTCCAAAAGCAGAGGACCTCACAGCCCAGGAGCCAAATCTCTGGGTCCGGGAGTGGGGCTCTTGGGTATTTTCTCCTTACTAGAAGTGTAGAATTAGGAGGACCTCCTTCACCTGGTCAGGACCATCCTTCATGGTAGTTGTCCTCTTCTTCCTATAGACTGTCCTCATTGTCCTCAACTCCAAATTCTTTACATTTCTACTGCATCCAATCTCACATTCACCATTCAGCTCCTCTACAGGGGCTCTTATCAGAACATGAACTCAAATTCTATTCAGCTTCACCCGATGGTGCTCTGAGGGAGGAGGCCAGACATGAAATCACTCTGAGCTTTATGCTGTTTCAGCTCTGCGGAGAATTTTCTGTATTAAAAAACCTCTCTGACTAACTACAAAATTGCTGAAGTCCTCTGCTGGAAGCGATTGCTCCACAGCAGGTGATCACCTCTCCGGTCTTTACCGGCAATGTTAAAGCGATTACACGGGAGAAGGTGTATGATTAGGCTTTCTTGGGTCTCAGCCCGGCCACAATCTTTCCTCCTCCGGAGTTCTCCCTTCCACCCTTCAGCAATTTCACAGGAGGAAGGAGGAGGATGAAGAGGTTGTAGAGGGGACAGTTCTACAATCAGCCCAACATGTATAAAAACGGCCAGTCGTACGGTTACAGGAAGACGATTTAATGATCCCTCAGCCCAGATAATATTTCTTCTATACTATTACTAGTGCTTCAATGGTGGAAAGTCTGTCTGCCATAAAAAAAGAGGTGGACATTGGTCTATTCAGACCTGACACTAAAAAAGATATTGGGGTAGACCAGAAATACGTACGCAAGCGATTTTATGCTAGCCACTGACATAAAATCGATTATCAAAAATTAAAGTGCCAATCACGTCATTATTATGGTAAAAAAAAAAAATCTCTTTTAGAATTAGTTTCTTGATGTGTTGCTTTTTAGTCCAAATAATCACATTTTGTACTGTAGTTGGCGCATAACGCTTGCATGTAGGAAAATACTAGGTCCAAACCTGTGAATAGATAGGGAAATACTAGGTCCAAACCTGTGAATAGAGGCTGGTAATGGACCATACGAGGCCTAGTGGGCCTCTCAGTAGTCAATGATAATGCCCTAAAGAAGGAGATATAAGTGGCCTAATAACTGTTGCCAAAATAACCACGGCCTAGTGCCCGTTTGAAGCCCAACACAAATTTGGATGCTCCATTATACAAAGCAACCATTCTCATTACAAGGAGAGAAGTGATTATAATTACTGCTTTGCAAGAGCTCTCTGGTCCTAGTCCTTTCACATGGGGTCATTTACCCGTGTCCTCTCTAGTGGCCAGTCTGAATATTTATAGTGGTCTGAAGGCATCTCCAAAGCCTTCTTCTGCAGTCTTCTGTCCTCTTCTTTGGAAGCTCTTCACCATTGCGCCCATGACAGCTACATATGAGCCTTATCTTACTGGCCGTTCATTAGATAACAGGAAATTCACCATATTCACAGTTTCTGATGCAGTGTGCATCTTCCCCCAGGCCTCTGCTCCCGCTGGGTCCCTGTACAAATCATCACTTAAATTTGTTCTTTTTTCTTTACATTTATATTTTAAAGAGGTGTAGGTCGCCACCTCCAATGGCCCTTTTCCAAAATGGCCATTTACTGCCAGTCCACAGCAAAGTGCCTGGGAAATCGATTGCTCCTGCTTCGCTGAGAAGCAATCAATGAATCTCAGTATGAAGACGCAGCTGCGAATGGTAAGTATCCCTTCTCCTAATTCTTACCCTTACATTACCCTATCCCTAATCTCCCCGCAGCCTGACCCTAAGACTCCCCTCCCTGCAGCCTAACCCTAAGACTCCCCTCCCTGCAGCCTAACCCTAAGACTCCCCTCCCCTGCAGCCTAACCCTAAGACTCCCCTCCCCGCAGGACTCCCCATATACTCACCTCCGGGTCTGTGAATGCTTACTCATTCATTACTAAAACTTTCTAGATAGTAATAATTTTGAAATACAGAAAGCCAAAAATGAGCTTTCGGCTGCCTGCATTTCAAAAATATAATTTTCTAAGAGGAGATTGCATTCCATTTTAAGGAGCAACAGGCCCAAAGAGATTATTGTCCTCACTATAATGGATCTGGAACAGTGCAGCCCACTGGGTAGACTTAGATTAGCCGTGCAACACATGGACACACATGAAACACACGATACATGGCTTCACTGCACTAATCTTATCTGTAAAATACATATCTGTGTCCCATACAATGAATTGATATCACTGTAAAAGGGCCGTATTCAGAGAACCGTTTTCACGGCCAGTTCCGTGCGTATTTTTAGGTATGTTTCAACTGCGCATGCGTAGTAACTTATTTTACGTAGTTAATGCAGACTATACGCGTGTAAGTCCCTCACGGACAGACTATGAATCGCACTTGGATACTTAAGTCCGGATATGCGACGTAATAATACACCCGTAAAAATTTAAATAAAAATGGGCGGGGGAAGGCATTTAAATGAAGGTATGTGGGCAGGACTAGCATGAATCGCATGTTTGGAGGACACATAAGCACGCAACTGCTCACGGAAAGTTACAAGTGGTCTATGGAAGCGGAAGTTACCGACAGTATGGCTGAGAGAGGGGCGTGTCATGGGTGTGAGGGGGTGTGGCCTGCACCGGCCGTGCGTATAACTGCGTACCTTCAAGGAAACGGATCTCTGAATACGGCTGGAAGTCTGAGCTAGTATCTCTTACTCAGTGGTGACGTAGAAAGTGGGGTCAGACTGTGTGAGTCGTGTCTCAAAACGCGTGAGTAGGACGGCTGCATTATTTATACACAACACATGGCGAGTTCCTATACATGGTCCTCATGGGACATTTTCCTACAGCCGTCAGCAGAGTGTCAGGACGGAGGGATCTGCGCGGCCCGGGCAGGGCGCATCCGGGGGGAGTTGTTGCGGCAGAAGTTGCTTGGTAAGGAGGATTTGGAGAAAGTGATGTGAGGAGCGCAGTGTGCTGTCTGTGCTGAATGGGATGGGAGATTAGCAGAGGATGCTGTGTGTGCAGACGAAGCAGTGATTAGTACAGAGCGCTGCACGCACAGGGACAGGCAATTAGTAGAGAACATTGCCAAGTACAATTTAGAGACGTGTGCATGGAGATGACAGGCAGTGAGAGGGAGCAGCTTAGTTCTGGATGCTGTGTGTATGTGGCATGTTATGTATGTATGTATGTCTGCACTAGTGTGTGTGTATGCATGTATGTACAGTATGTATCTCTGTGTGTGCATGTATGTACTGTCTGTGTGCGTGCGTTTATATTTATGTACAGTATGTATACCTGTGTCTGTGTGTGCAGGATAGCTGGGGCACATGTTATCTCTTTAACCCTCTCTCTGCCAGCACCCAGCTCTCCCCCCCCCCATCCCCTTCCTCCACCTCCCACTCTCTTGCCTTCTCGCAGACTCTCACAGCTGCTGCATTGTGAGAATATGAGACTGGGAGGGAGACGAAGGCACAAACATGTTTATCAGCAGCCCCGAGAGGAACATTGTGCTCAGTTCATTGGGACATTCCTCTGAGCCGTCACCCACTCATAAGAGACTAAGGTGGGCTGACATGGCCTCTGCTGCATGTAACGTGTGCATGTGTGACTCTGCGCCGTTCCTGCCTGCACTGAGATGCTGGAACAAGGTGATACACGAGCAGAGTGTGTTGTACTGTGCAGCAAGTTATCACATGTGCATCTTGCTCCAGCTACATTTACCAGAGTAAACATAATGCACTGGACACAGACTTTTGATAAGTGGCCAACTTCCAATCTCCAGATTTAAGAAGGAGCTCAAGGACCTGATTCACACTTAAGAATCTTCTTAAAATAAGAACTTAAAGTCACACCTGGGCTAAACCATGTTGATTGCAGGGGAGTCATATTTCATCTGCTGCAAACAATACTAGTGCTGAGAAGTGATATTTCCCAGCCCAAGTCTAAATAACAGTGTGATAGTAAAGCTGGTCAGTATCTGTGTGCAGTAAGCAATTCAAAGATATATCCCTGCATGCAAAGAATACAATTAAATTAATTCCCCCTGCAATCAACATGGTTTAGCCCAGGTTGTTATTTGCATGTGCTGCGTTCCCACAATTAAGGGTGGATATCTTAAATAAATAATCAATAGAACTATCAATCTGAATCTGATTATGGAAATATTAAGAAAAGATACAAATTATTAAAAAACAACAGCTGTAAAGAAGGGCAGGAACATCTTCAATAAGCAGAAGGATAATGAAAGTGAAAGCTGATTGCTATCCAAATGCACCACATTCAGAGTTTGAAAATAAGAAAGGAAAGTTGCACCTTGGCAAAACCATGTTGATTTCAGGGGGAGTCAATTAAATTTAATTATTTTCATGCAGGGAGAATACTTTGCTTTTGCTTATAGAACACAGATAGTGACCAGCTTTACTATCACACTGTTATTTAGACTTGGGATGGGAAACATCACCTCTCATATCTAATACTGTTTGCAACAGATGAAATATGACTCCCCTGCAATCAGCATGGTTTAGCCCAGGAGTAACTTTCCTCTCTTAGGACGGGATTCACAGATCCGTATTTACTACATGCGCATTTTTATGCACGCACGTAGCATGTGGCAACACCCATGACACTCCCCTAGGCCGGACGGGTTTTCGGTGACTTCCGCTTCCATAGGGCACCCTTTAGTCTACGTGTGTACTTAAGCGCATATTTTACTTATGTATGTGCGTATTTATCTAACTGCGGCCTCAAATGCCCATTTAAATGCTCATATAACTTGTAGAGTACTGACAAAAACCACGCCCCTCCATCCGTATGTCCCTAAGTGCGATTCACAAGTCCGTGCCGAAAGTACTTACGTACGTAAATACTACATAATGTGCGTGGAAAAAGTTACTACACATGCGCAGTTAATCCGCTCCTAAAAATACACACGTAATGCCACACAAAAACGGATCTGTGAATTTGGCCCTTAATTTCAGGCTCCCTCCTAAGTCTGGATCCCGCCCTAGGACTGAAAAACGCCTTTTTACGTTCTGCACATACGCACGTTGTAGTGATGCCATCGGCAGAGCTGTAGCTAGAAATTTTAGCACCAATGGCAAAAAGAGAAAGTGGCTCCCCCATCCCTGACTAAGTAACCATTTTAAGCATAACATTTAACTTATTGCCAGCCCACTTCAACTTTGCGACCTGGGCGGCCGACCCTATGTCACCCCAAATCCTCCGTCCTCCTCCCTCGGTTACGGCCCTGACCACTGTAATACATCTGCCCAATACTATTTTTTTCTATGGGTCTCCGGTGGCAAGACAGGAAAAAACTGGAGAGGGGCATTTTCATTCTAAAGGGCGTAGGTTTCAGACAAGGGGAGGGGCCTCCAATGAACCTCTGATCCCTTAATCAATAACAAGTTCCTTAAATACTGCTTCTAGAGACTCATTTATGCTGTCACTTATAACGGAAGGTGGAGTCAAGGCAGGATTTTGTGTAAGCATTGCAGCATCTGGCCTGCGTGTTCTGCTTGCTCAGGAAGGTTTTGTGAAGTAATCCACGCGTTCCGCTCAGTTTCACATTCAGCTCTGTTGCTGTAAATGTGGTTCTGCATTTAATTCTACAAATAGAGACAAAGAACCAGAATCATAACTTCAATTGTGATCATATCTGCGATTATTGGAATTAGTAATCGCAGGGCCACCATTGTCAGTCATCCTCAACCACCAAAGAACTTCTAAGAGCCATACCCTAATAAATTTTTCTGACAATGTAAAATGGCAGCAATTCGGAATCTGCATTGGTATGCAGAGTGCTGGCGCACCTACAATGTGCACTGCAAAGCCAAGGCATCCCCACTTGTGAGTGCAACACAGCACAAGTGAGCTTTGGTCTGCCAGGTACTGGAATTACTGGTACTGACTGAGGGGATCCTGGAAATTCTGGTACTAACTGTGGGGATCCTGGATATGCTGGTATTGACTGCAGGGATCCTAGAAATGCTAGTACTGACTGCGGTGATCCTGGAAATGCTAGTACTGACTTCAGGGATCCTGGATATGCTAGTACTGACTACAGGGATCCTGGATATGCTATTGACTGCTGGGATCCTGGATATGCTACTACTGACTGCGAGGATCTTGGAAATGCCAGTACTGACTGCAGGAGTCCTGGATATGCTATTACTGACTGCTGAGATCCTGGATATGCTAGTACTGACTGCTGAGATCCTGGATATGCTAGTACTGACTGCTGAGATCCTGGATATGCTACTACTGACTGTGGGAATCCTGGATATGATATTGACTTCTGGGATCCTGGATATGCTAGTACTGACTGCAGGGATCCTGGATATGCTAGTACTGACTGCCGGGATCCTGAATATGCTAGTACTGACTGCTGGGATCCTGTAAATGCTGCAAGTGATTGCAGAGATCCTGGATATGCTAGTACTGATTGCAGGGATCCTGGATATGCTACTACTGACTGCGGGGATCCTGGAAATGCTGATACTGACTGCGGGGATCCTGAAAATGCTGGGCACGCTGATACTGGAAAGACTGGTGCTGCCGCATACTACACTGAACTTGCAAACGTTGCCGCTAACTACGCCTTGTCACTCTATCCTGCTTGCACTGTTCTAAAATAAGGAGCCATGATTTTTGTGATGTGGGTGACTGGTTCTTCTTATTAGACCCTGACACACACAGCGAGCTGCAACATTTACATGACAAGTTATTTTGCCAGTGAAGGACAGATGCATAATTCTCACACAGTGGGCTGCCCTATAATTCTCTGGCTGAATAGTCGGAATGTGAAGGCCATGTATAAAAAGTATATACTCTGTTCCTACAGCATCTTTCCCATTAACCTACCCTGTGCCAGGCACTTTTCCACAGTGCCACTTATAAGCAGAAAGACACAAAAGAGACAGGAAGGGTTAATACAGTCACATTGTGGGGGAGATAGGTGTTAGAGGGAGGGAGAGATGTGTCTGTTCCAGGACGAACAAAGACTGATGTGAATGGACAGAGATAAAAAGCAAAAATATAAAGAAATCATGAGAGGAAGGAGTGGGGACAGCATAAAGATTGTACACAGCGCTAGCATGGGGGTACAGACAGAGGAAATATAGGGTACAAGAAGACGAGGTAAAGGGGGGGAAGATTGAGTGTACAGGCTCAGATGGGTAGAGGATACAGGCAGAGACTGAGGGTACATGTGTACAAAATATGGGGTACAGACAGAGGGGATAGAGGATACAAGCAGAAGAGATAGAGGGTACAGTCAAGTCAGAAAAGATAGGGGGTACAGGCAGAGGAAAGAGAGGGTATAGGCTGAGTAGATGGGTAGAGGATACACAAAAGGTAGTGGGTACAGGTAGAGCAGGTAGAGGGTACAGGTAGAGGAGGTAGTGGGTACAGGTAGAGGAGGTAGTGGGTACAGGGAGAGGAGGTAGTGGGTACAGGGAGAGGAGGTAGTGGGTACAGGCAGAGGAGGTAGTGGGTACAGGCAGAGGAGGTAGTGGGTACAGGCAGAGTAGGTAGTGAGTACAGGTAGAGGAGGTAGTGAGTACAGGTAGAGGAAGTAGTGAGTACAGGTAGAGAAGGTAGAGGGTACAGGTAGAGGAGGTAGTGGGTACAGGTAGAGCAGGTAGAGGGTACAGGTAGAAGAGGTAGAGGGTACAGGGAGAGGAGGTAGTGGGTACAGGTAGAGGAGGTAGTGAGTACAGGTAGAGAAGGTAGAGGGTACAGGTAGAGGAGGTAGTGGGTACAGGTAGAGGAGGTAGTGGGTACAGGTAGAGCAGGTAGTGGGTACAGGCAGAGGAGGTAGAGGGTACAGGGAGAGGAGGTAGTGGGTACAGGTAGAGGAGGTAGTGGGTACAGGTAGAGGAGGTAGTGGGTACAGGTAGAAGAGGTAGTGGGTACAGGTAGAGGAGGTAGTGGGTACAGGTAGAGGAGATAGAGGGTACAGGTAGATTAGATAGAGGGTACAGGTAGAGTAGATAGAGGGTACAGGTAGATTACATAGAGGGTGCAGGCAGAGGAAGTAGCGGGTACAGGTACAGGAGGTAGAGGGTACAGGTAGATTAGATAGAGGGTACAGGTAGATTAGATAGAGGGTACAGGTAGATTAGATAGAGGGTACAGGTAGATTAGATAGAGGGTGCAGGTAGAGGAAGTAGAGGGTACAGGTAGAGTAGATAGAGGGTGCAGGTAGAGTAGATAGAGGGTGCAGGTAGATTAGATAGAGGGTGCAGGTAGAGGAGATAGAGGGTACAGGTAGAGGAAGTAGAGGGTACAGGTAGAGGAGGTAGAGGGTACAGGTAGAGGAGATAGAGGGTGCAGGTAGAGGAAGTAGAGGGTACAGGTAGAGGAGGTAGAGGGTACAGGTAGAGGAGGTAGAGGGGACAGGTAGAGGGGACAGGGAGAGGAGG
>WWET01002165.1:257209-268522 GCA_011038615.1 Limnodynastes dumerilii
CCCCCCCCACGCCCCCCCCCCCCCCCCGGTTTTCATTTTCTTACCAGAGTTACGAATGCCATAGGGCTACCTCATCTTTAGCTTCTTAGTTGTGTGCGTAGGGTGGCTAATTAAGAAGACTTTTGCCTAAGCGCACCCAGATTTTCCCATTTAAATGGCTCCCTCCACCCAATCTTCTTATCTTCGTTCTTAGTTTGTCCCAGCACACCCCTTCCTTCTTAAGTCACTACAAACCATGAAGAAATAGGTTGTAATCATGATTCAGAGCCGTCCCGTTCTTAAGTCCAACGTAAATGAGACATTAAGTTACTACTCCTGCGCAGTATATCGATTCTTACATTTACGCACCTAAAAAGCCATAAATTGTGAATCAGGTCCTTAGTTCCGTATGATATGAGATCTGTCCAATGGGGCATCACTCCAGATTCGTCTAATGCCTAATATGCATGCAGATGATTGAGAGTGGGCGGCGGTATACACATCGGTACAGATCTGTGTTTAGACAGACCCGGATCTATGCAGAGAACGTTAGGTAGGGTTCTTGACATTAGTGACGGCAGATAAGAGCCACATGGCTCATCCATCATCTGCCCACTTGTTTATTTAAAACTATACCAACCCTAGATCCTTTTTTACCCTGAATTTCGTTTGAGATTTAGGATATCCTCATATTTATCCCACGCATGTTTACACTGTTCTACTGTGTCAGCCTCAACCATCTCAGATGGGACAGGGCAGTGACAGTGTATTCTCTCTAACGTGCACTTACAGAGGTCTGGATCAGGTCTAACACGTTGTGAAGTGTACACCGCCATATTTATAGAACATGCTGGTTCTTTTCTTGCAAGCTCAGTGACATTTGCTATGGGAAAAGCAGAAAGTCAGGAAGCAGTAACCCTTACATGCCCTGGCAAACACTGGAAGCCGCTAACTGGCACACATTCCATGTCCGAAAGATATGTTCAAAAGCTCTCTGATAGGCAAACATAAATGGCTACAAGACGGACACAGTCAGTCAATGATACAATCAGAGTTCTCATACTGAGGAGAGGGGTTTGGGAAAAAAATGTCTCTGCAGACAGAGCACCGAGGGATGTTCCAAAACCTCTCTGCTCACTACATCACGTGACTGTGGCTACCATGGCAACCCAGATTCATAAATTATTAATAGCAGCCTGAAGAAACGAACCAATGGGAAAAGCTACCAAATAGCTGCTCCAGTGATCATGTCACAGCTGATCTATCTCAGGATCTCTGAGGGCATAAAGTAGGAAAGGGTGAAATTAGCATTTGCTGTTTGCATGTTGGTTCCTTGGTAATTTATGTCCTTTTATATGTTCCAGGAGCATTTCTCCAGGGAAGGTTTTGCTTGAATAACCCTCAGAAACAGTGACACCACAGTAATTATAAGCTGCTACTTATTTTATTGATATTTTCAGAGGCAAAATCATGCAAGACATTGGCCAGACTCCTCTCCCCAGTGTTTCCTGTATTGTATCACCAGTAACAACAAACAGCGCACCTTCTAACAGTTTAGAATAAAGCGTCACTAATCTCCAATGAACTGGAAAAATCAATGGACACTTCGGTAAGACCACAGCTAAAATCAATGGTAAATTATTCCACGCCGCTCAATACAAAGTGTATCTTGTTCCAGTCATTGCGTAAATCACTCTCGTTTATTTATACTTCCAATAAGTAGAGGCACGTTGCGTGAACCTGTCCTGTAAGAGGCGGAGCAATGGCCCTCACCACAAAGCCTGCTTTTCATCGCGTCATTCTCACATAAGCCAGCAGCCTAGAGCCTAAAACAGCGCTTCATTCCCGCCTGCCCAGTGCACCAGTTGTGGAATTTACGAGATTGGATTTAGAATCCAATAATAACATTGAAGTTAATCATAGAAGCTTAAGGGGGAATCTAGTTATTAGGAGGCCGAAAAAATTGTTACACGGCCCAGGAACAATGGAAGTCTAGAATGAAAGCAAAGGGAATATTGTTAAGGGTCTTAGAAAACACAGTGGCCCACGATCCAGATCTGAGCACAAAGGGAAGCGCATCCTGTGTGCTGTAATGGATGGTCTGATACGTTCAATCCACATGCGCAAGTAAACAAGACCTCTGGATGGGAAGTAATTACACCATGTGTACAGGCACAAAACAGCGAGCTCTCTGCTTCTATGGGCTATATTCACACCTAAGAAGCTTCTGTTTCTTAGGTGCGTATTTTTAGGAAATGACCTACTACGCATGCATAGTAGGTCATTTAAGCAATCTACGCACCAGTAAGGTACATAGATTCCCTCCGTGCGGGTCCCCACAAAGAAAATCTGATTTGCGAGAATTCAGATTTCTCCCAGCCGGTTGCGAACTGGCTGGGATTTTGATTGCATATGCCTTGAAGAGCACCCAAAGCTCAGAGGTCATAAAGTAGTAAAAAAAATAGTCCCCCACTCCTTTCCCTAACCCTAACCCTTCCTGGCAGCCTGACCCTGACCCTCCCTTAATTGCAGCCTGACCCTAACCCTCCATTTCCTGCAGCCTGAGCCTAACCCTCCCTCCCCTGCAGCCTGACCCTAACCCTAATCCCAGCCCTAACCTCCCTCTCCTGCAGCCTGACCCTAACCCTCCCTCCCCTGCAGTCTGATCCTAACCCTCCCTGCCCTGCAGTCTGATCCTAACCCTCCCTCCCCTGCAGCCTGACCCTAACCCTAATCCCAGCCCTAACCCTAACCCCGCAGAGATAATTTACTTACCTGTTCCAGGTCTGGCGATAGCAGCAGCGGAGGAGCGGCGGCAGGACGGCGGAGGGATATCGTGCATTGCGAAAGTGAATGGGTGAAGTATACCGAACGACATACTCACCCATTCACTGAAGAAAAGTAGAAAGCGGTAAGTATAGGAAAAAGAGACATCCGAAAAGTAACTTTCGGGTGTCCCTTTTTCGAAATTCAGAGTGTCGTTGTGGAGAGTATAACCGTTTAGTTAGAAAGAGGCACCTCGGGGAGTGATTAGGCAGAAGTGGAAGGGGGGGATTTAGATTAGGCGGAGAGAGGCAATGTCCGTGCATAGGACCTTCCTTTTTAAGAAGGCAACTACGCCCTGTTACATAAGGTGGACCTATGGCACTCGAAAGTGCCATAAGGTACCTAGAAACGGGGGGGGGGGGCTGATTAGAGGCAGGACGGGTAAGTTAGGTGCGGATCTTTCCAATCACTCTTGGGTGTGAACACGGCCTTATGTCTCCAGATAATGCTCTGCAAGTGCCGGGTTGTATAATGTTGTGTCTAAAAGGGTTAAAAGCTTACCTATAACGTAATAGTACGGAGGCTTCAGTTGTAGCGTTTATTCTGTAACGCAATGGAAAAATCAACTTACGGGAAAATATGAAAAATCATTTTCTTACAGTACAACCACACAATTTACTCGCCACGGTTCCAGGTCTATTTACTATATTCAGGGCCGTATCAGGGTAAGTGCGATAGGGACGGCTGCCATTTTCTCCTTTTCTCCCCAGGCGCTAAAATTTCTAGCTAACGAAGCTGACGGGTATTAATTTAGCCTCTGAATAAGTGCCCCCCGGAGCTGCAAATTTTCCACTATAAAGTAAGCATTTGTTACGTCTGTTTTCTGATGAGGATCAGTGGCGCTCGCCTTGGCTACGCCCTTAATGTACATTGTCTTCGTCCCTCCTCACTTCCCCTCCCTCTACACGCCCCTCAGTGTAAAGTCCCTGGACGCCAGGGTTGCGCAGTGATCTATATCAGTCCTGAGCATGCGCAGTAGCAAATCACGCAGAGAAACGTCACGTCCGCTGAGCTTGTAATTAAGGGCCGTATTCAGAGATTCATTTTTGAGGGAAGTTCCGTGCGTATTTTTAGGATCGGGTCAGCTGCGCATGCGCAGTAACTTTATGTACGCAATTTACATTGACTATACGCATGGAAGTGCCTAACGGACGTACATGTGAATCGCACTTGGAGACATATGCCCGGAAATCAGACGCACGGGAAAATTTACATAAAAGTGGGGGGAGGCATTGAAATGAACGCATGGCGGCGCGGTTATGAAGAGCACATATACGCACGTAAGTGCACACGGAAGGATCAGAGTGGTCTATGGACTGGTAAGTCACAGACCGCACATCCGGGAGAGGGGAGTGTCGAGGTTGTTGGTGGGTGTTTCCTTGCTCCGGCCGTGGATCTCTGAATACGGCCCTAAGAGAGGAAAGTTACTTCTGGGCTAAACCATGTTGATTGCAGGGGGAGTCAAGGTAATTGTATTCTATGCATGCAGGGATATAGCTATGAATTGCTTACTGCACACAGATACTGACCAGCTACTATCACACTGTTATTTATACTTGGGCCGGAAAACATCACCTCTCATCTCTAATGCTGTTTGCAACAGATGAAATATGACTCCCCTGCAATCAGCATGGTTTAGCCCAGGAGTAACTTTCCTCTCTTAGGTCCGGATTCACAGTTATGTAGCTCAATTCTTAAAACAACGTACGTCAGATGAAAACTACGTAACTGTGAATCCGGACCTTAATTTCAAGCTCCTTCTTAAGTCTGGATCCAGCCCTATGTGAGGGTCAGGTAGAAAATGGCTGTAACAAGAACTTATTATGCCGCACAAGCACCAATTGATATCTATTAAAGGCAATAGGGACTATCAGAGGTCAGACAGCAGTATTGAAATCATTAAAATACCAAAGTTTTATTAATCCAAAGAAAATAATAAAATTGTGTAGGGGGAACCACGCGTTTCACCCAATACAGGCTTTTTCAAGGGTCACCCTATGCAATTTTATTCTTTTCTTTGGATTAATAAAACTTTGGTATTTTAATGATTTCAATACTGCTGTCTGACCTCTGATTGTGAGTGCACCTGATATCCCCTTATGGAGTCAGCCCTACTGCTGTTCTCCACGCTCTGGTTGTTTTTTGTTTGTTACTATAAAATGGCTGTCCACTGGAAGACCTCTCTGTGTTTAAGAGTAATTAAAAAATGTTGAGTGCTTAAAGGGTGATTTGGCCCTAATTGGGACTATGATCCAATTGATTTACTTGTGTTTTACATACAATTGATTGAAGGAATCCCTTTGATGAAACGGCCATTCCCAGCAGAGAAACGTGTAAGGGTTGTTGTAATAAACAGAAATCAGATAAAAAGAAAAATAACCATTTTTATATGGTGCAGGATGCAACAAGAACGCTCCTATGATTATCCCGATTCCATATGTAAAAGGTTTCAGCTTGGTACTGGAAAGCTATCTCAATATCTCTGAGTCTGAAGTCTAGCAATCACTCACCTGAGATGATTAATATCATCAACCTGTACACAGGACATCTCTCAGAAAGATATGACGTGAGGAAGGGCTAAAGCCGTGCACAGGGATGAATAATTGCGAGAGTGAGAGCCACGAGTGCCTGAGACCAGGGTTGTGACTGTACTTATTTTCATATTAACTGTCTGATCTGTAGCTTGAATTAACAGTAATAACTGAAGCTGTGAAGTATCTGCTTCCTAACCATTACTAAAACAACGTCCAGTAAATTTGTTTGTTGTTACTAAACGTTGAATCACTGCCTGTACCAGCTCATGATGCTGAGGACACAATATTTATTATTTATTTCTAAGGTTTTTATATAGCACCATCAGATTATACAGCGCTTCACAGAGAATATTTCACATTATTCCCTGCCCTATTGGAGCTACATACTAAGGACCCTAACACACACACAGATTAATTTATTCTGCAGTCAGTTAACCTACCAGTGTTGTTTTAGAGTGTGGAAGGAAACCCAAACAGACACAGGGAGAACATACAAACTCCACATGGATAAGGCCTAGTCTGGGAATCGTTGTGAGACACAAGTGCTACTTGCTGAGCCACCGTGCTGCTCACTGAGCCATCGTGATGACCAATACATGGTTTCCACGTGATTACTGTGCAGGTCACACATTAAACATCTGAATAGTGTGCACGCTGCAACAATCATGCCTGCTCCTTGCAAAGTACATAACATAGCTTGATTTCCTCAATTAAAACTTCCAACAAAATGATGGAACAAAATCAGCAGAACAGATGGCAAAAAATAAATAGATAAATCACAGAGCTGCCGGTAAATCGTGTGTAGATGTATACATGAATCAGCACGCTCAGCAAGTCTTTCAGTCTTTAATAAAATCCTTTAAAAATATTATGTTGTGTGCAATTTATTTAGTGTGCATCTGGTTTGCAAAGGTGCTGGGGTGCAGAATCACCAACCTGGTGTTCACTGGAGCCCCTGATGGTGGGGGACGGGATTGACTGCAGGTCAGTGACAGAATCCAGTTCCCAACAACCCTTACACCAAGACAGGGCCAGATTAACAATGGGGCTAATGTGACTACAGTCCCAGGCCTCCATCTGAAAATAGGCCCCACACCTTGCAGATCTCCAGGCCTCCCACTGCAGTACTTAAAAATAAATGTCAGGGACTGACATCCTCCTCCAAAGCATACTATGTATTGTGGACCCTTGATAATTTTTAGCCCCAGGCCTACATGGCCCTCAATCCGGCCCTGCACCAAGGAGAAGAGACACTGGGCACAAGGACAGACAAGACTAACCACATGGACAATAAAATCCCACAGAGAGCAAGCAAGACACAACCACAGACAAAACACACTGATCAAGGCAATAGAAGGGAACCCACCACCTGGACCCAAGCACCCAAACAGATTAGAAGCCTGACCCAAACGATACCAGGAGTCCCAGAAACCAGTTGTTCAGAGAGAACTGACTGAGGGGAACACTGAGAAGAACAGGGATTGTGAAGAAAATGTCTGCTCAGATTGATACATAGCAGGTACCAGCCCTCGGAGGGATGCCATAGTTCAACCCATCACTAATACCCCTTTCACATCACCACCAAAACCCTGGTTCTCGGCTAAAACCCGAGTATTTGGTAGTGATGTGAATGGTTCCATTTTACTCAATCCGGGTCTAATGACCCGGCATTCAGACCCAGGAAAAAAGAAGGGTTTTCCCCGGGTCTCACGTGAGAATAGTGTCAAAGGTCAACACAGGTTCTTCACAAAGACACCTGATTAGAGAAAATTGTTTACTATTGCTATGGCAAATCTCTTAGCCAGGAGCCGCAGGCAGGAAAAGGAGTCCTTGTATGTCACCCTTCTGGTCCACCTGCTGCTCCGCTATTCACCGCTATGAATTTAGTAGTTGCTTGTCTCCTTTCTGGTCCTCCTCTGGACCAGTAAGGAGACAGGCAACTACTAAATTCATAGCGATGAATAGTGGAACTGCAGGTGGACCAGAAAGGAGACAATCAACTACTACAAAATGACGTTTACTCCGGTTGTAGTTTATGTTTCTCCTGACTCCTTTCTGCTCCGCCTTCAGTTCCGCTATTCACCGCTATGAATTTTGTAGTTGCCTGTCTCCTTTTTGGTCCACATTGTTTTTAAAAGTCCTGTGTAAGACATGGTCTTATACCGTGGTTTTTTTTTAACCCTGGCAATTCACCCTGCAATAACCCGGGTTACAAAAACCTGGGTTATTGCCTTTGGTGATGCGAAAGCGGTATAATAGTATTACAGAACATTGGATGTCTTGAAGATTATGCTGCACTGAGTGTGCCGGGTGTGTGATTGGTGGATTTGTGGTAGTTTTGTCTGTGTAGTTAAGTCTACAGAGGATAACCTTTATATGCTCAGGGAGAGGATGGGTGTACGTAACTCACAGAAGCCTAGGGAAATTCCCAAATGTGTCCCACTGGCAGGCGCGTCATTATGACCGGTCGGGATGGAAAGACCGTGCGGTCTTAAAAGACAGCGTGTATGCAATCTAAAATATTTACAACGCGTGCACATTAGTGCAGCACTTAGAAATCGGCACATAAATGTGAATCCGGTCTTCTGAGCGTGCGCAGTGTAGAAAAGTGGACGCCATCCTCCTGAAACAGGAAGAAGTCTGAACCGTCCCTGTGGTTTACTTTATGTAACAAGGGGCCAGATCCAGAACAACGCTTGTGAGCGAATTTACGTGTGGCGGAGACGTAAGATCGCGTTTTGGTAAGTACTGTGCATGCGCACCATAGAAAATACGCTCCGTAACGTAGTGTAAATGTGAAGGTATAGGCCATTTACGTATGTGTCTCGTGCATCCGTACGTGTGGGCGTGCCAATTTTACGTGAGTCAAAAATACGGCTGAAATACGCTATGTAGGCGGGGGTTTGTATTTGAAGTGTACAGTATGGGCGTGCTTAGCTGCGGAAATACGTATTGCTCATACTTACGTTAGCGGAAGACATCGGTCACGTGGGCAAAAGTTAAGGAAGGGTTTGGAAAGCGGATGCACCCAAGTAGAAGTAGCATGCTGACTTCCCTGACACGCCCTCGGTTTTCAGCTTCTTTTGCGACTTACGAATGCCATAGGGCTACCTTATCTTTAGGTTTGTAGTTGTGTGCGTTTGTTGGCTACTTAGGAACATTGGGCCAGATCCAGAACAACGCTTGTGAGCGAATTTACGCGTGGCGGAGACGTAAGATCGCGTTTTGGTAAGTACTGCGCATGCGCACCATAGAAAATACGCTCCGTAACATAGCGTAAATGTGAAGGTATGGGCCATTCACGTATGTGTCTCGTGCATCCGTACGTGTGGGCGTGCCAATTTTACGTGAGTCAAAAATACGGCTGAAATACGGTATGTAGGCGGGGGTTTGTATTTGAAGTGTACAGTATGGGCGTGCTTAGCTGCGGAAATACGTATTGCTCATACGTACGTTAGCGGAAGACATCGGTCACGTGGGCAAAAGTTAAGGTAGGGTTTGGAAAGCGGATCTCGGACAAAATGCGTACATTCAAGGGGTGTGCCAAGGGGAGTGTATAGAAAGTACGCACGCGTAAATACGCAACACGAGAAAACGTATTGCCAGCAGAGTTCCGGTATTTATATGCAGTATTGCATGGTGCCTAGTTATAGCAGACCTCAGGAAGGAAGCTTCTACACTGAATCGGCCACCGGGCACAGGTCCAGCATCGGACATTTTGCATTTAGGTCCATTACATACGGGCCAGTCACATAATTATATAGGAGCACTTTGTTTTCCCTGGCATTAATGACACTTTCCTGCTTGTTCCGTGCGGACTTCCTTAAGGGCTCTTGTCCTTGGGATTATCTGTCTATATATAAATACATATATCATGTCATTGTGTATCATCCGAGCAGATGCCGTGATGCAGTAATTGAGTATTAGCGAGTCCCTATTCTTTCCATTTATGAGGAGACCTTGACAGGAGTAGCGAGGCGGCTGTTTGTTGTACTCGGTCTCCATGGCGACAGGAGCATCCATTGTCAGAGTACTTTGTGCGGGTGTCTCCATAGAGACAGCAGACGATGGTTAGAATAGTATACGGCCTGATACACTATAGCTTCAACTCTATGCACCAGCCAGAAAGACAATTTATACAACATAAAACCGCATAAAGCGATGAGTCGCAGGTGTGAGGGCGCGGTGGGTATAAATGAATATAATACATACAATGCGTGGCTCAGGACTCTTTGTTTTAGCGTATGGCGTTATATTGCCTGATGAACACGAGCCGATGATAATACAGACCTTCCGGAGGCTGACTTTCTACAGCCGTGCTTACGTGGGTAATGGTAATCTGAGAGAAGCCGTAAAATGTTCTCTAAAAGCCCCCATTATTTATTCTTTTACAATAATTATAAATGGAATAAGCTGACGTGGAGGGGTGAGAGGCGCTGATTTGAACAGCGGACCTTTCCAGTAACAAATCACTATGCATTTCTCCTAGAGAGAAGTTAAAACACACTTCACATGTTCTAGAAGACAGCATCTGCCCACTACCTAGAAGATGCCAAAAGACAGGATCCACCCACTGCGCAGAAGTGTCTTTAAAGTAAGGATCACGGGAACTGCAGAGAAATTTCCAGAAGAGATCATCCTGCCTACTACTCCAAAACCTTCTAGAAGAGATCATCCTGCCTACTACTCCAAAATCTTCTAGAAGAGATCATCCTGCCTACTACTCCAAAACCTTCTAGAAGAGATCATCCTGCCTACTACTCCAAAATCTTTTAGAAGAGATCATCCCACCCACTGCTTCAAAATCTTCTAGAAGAGATCATCCTGCCCACTACTCCAAAACCTTCTAGAAGAGATAATCCCACCCACTACTCCAAAATCTTCTAGAAGAGATCATACCGCCCACTGCTCCAAAATCTTCTAGAAGAGATCATCCCGCCCACTACTCCAAAGTCTTCTAGAAGAGATCATTCTGCCCACTGCTTTAAAATCTTCTAGAAGAGATCATCCCACCAACTACTCCAAATCTTCTAGAAGATATCATCCCACCCACTACTCCAAATCTTCTAGAAGAGATCATCCCTCCCACTGCTCTAAAGTCTTCTAGAAGAGATCATCCCGCACACTACATGAAAGTCTTCTAGAAGAGATCATCCTGCACACTACTCCAAAGTCTTCTAGAAGAGATCATCCCACCCACTACTCGAAAGTCTTCTAGAAGAGATCATCCCGCACACTACTCCAAAGTGTTCTAGAAGAGATCATCCCGCCCACTACTCCAAAGTGTTCTAGAAGAGATCATCCCGCCCACTACTCCAAAATCTTCTAGAGAAGATCATCCCGCCCACTACTCCAAAGCCTTTTAGAAGAGATCATCCCACCCACTACTCCAAAGTCTTCTAGAAGAGATCATCCCGCGCACTACATGAAAGTCTTCTAGAAGAGATCATCCTGCACACTACTGCGAAGTCTTCTAAAAGAGATCATCCCGACCATTGCACAAAAGTCCCCTAGAGGTGATGAGCACGGCAACAGCACAGGAATTTTCAGAAGAGACAAATCAATGCATATACTATGCACTATCCACTTTTCAGAGAAGAGATCATCCCGCCCACTGCGAGGTCTCTGGAACATCTCTGCAGGGTGCAGGAACCTCATACTGTATAATAATAGACATTCCTCCGAATGACTCTGTAATAAAACAATATTTCTGTCTCCTCTCCTCCACTTCCCCCTGATCTACAGAGACAACATCATTATCTGCAGCCCACTAATTGTGTGCGGACATCCTGCTGCTCATTATCGGGGTGGACACAGCGAGTTCGTTATCTGCCCCCTCGGGGCCATGTCATTGGCAGTAATTCCTGCCTCTGTCCCCTCTGTACGTCTGAAATATGGGGTCACTTAATTACTTACAAGGGGGCACTATCTCCAATAAGGACCCCACATACCCCCCCCCCCTCCCCCCCAAACG
>WWET01002166.1:9959-22899 GCA_011038615.1 Limnodynastes dumerilii
CGCTTACTATGTCCTGCAAGCAGGACATCCCCGGCGCTAATGAGAGGTTGGCTGGCATTGGGTCATATATATTCCCTCTGCCAGCGTGGGAAATGGCCAAAGTCTCACGATGGAAATTGTGATTTCCCATGCTGCATGATTTCATGGGAAATCACAATTTCCATCGTGAGACTTTGGCCATTTCCCACGCTGGCAGAGGGTATATATATGACCCAATGCCAGCCAAGCTGTCATTAGCGCCGGGGATGTCCTGCTTGCAGGACATAGTAAGCGGCGCTCCAATAGGGTTTTTTGTTTTGCCAAGACCACCCCATCGGATTAAAAGCTTAGAAGACTGGACCCGGAACCCCCATCAGAACAGGTAAGGTTCTTTTTATTTATTTAATAGACACTTTTTGGGGATTTTTTTTTCATTTTTATTTTTGGTAAAGGAGATTAATTTGTAGCGATTTTACTCTGTATTTAATGTACATTGGGGCAGGTTTTTTTTTTTTATCGGGCATTGCTAGATTATTTGTTTATTGATTATGGGGCATTGCTAGCTTATTTTTTAATGTATGATGGGGCACTGCTGTATGGTTTTTTTTAATGTATGATGGGGCACTGCTGTATGGTTTTTTTTAATGTATGATGGGGCACTGCTGTATGGTTTTTTTTAATGTATGATGGGGCACTGCTGTATGGTTTTTTTTAATGTATGATGGGGCACTGCTGTATGGTTTTTTTTAATGTATGATGGGGCACTGCTGTATGGTTTTTTTTAATGTATGATGGGGCACTGCTGTATGGTTTTTTTTAATGTATGATGGGGCACTGCTGTATGGTTTTTTTTAATGTATGATGGGGCACTGCTGTATGGTTTTTTTTATTTTTATGTAGCGGGCACAGTTTTTTTTTTTTTAAATGATTAAACGGCCATGGTATGTTTTTTATGTTTTTCATACACAGTGCTGTATGTTTAACATTTTTTTTATTTTTTTTTTACATTTTTGTTCAAAATTGTAATGTAGATTAAACATTAACATTTAAAAAAAGAATCAAATAAATTGATTGTTCTTACAAATTTTCACGATTCTTGCTTCTTGTATTTTGAAGTAATTTTAAAATAATTGGATCTTTAAACCTAGATTAACATTGTAAAATGCTTGCAAGTCCAAATTAGGGTAAATCAAGACATGGGAAAACAAACATATTTAAAAATCAACATAGACAAGGCAATAAATCTAATCGAAATACAACAGCGTGTATGTAGTAATTTAATAAAAATATGCAAAGAGCTAATTAATATATTGTGATAAGGATATACATCACATGAAGGAGTTGAAGTAAAACTCCTTTATTTGGTAGCAGTCAGACAGTATAGCAGGTAAGCAACATCAGCAAATCTTCAAGTTGTTCTTGTAGTGCAGCATACAAGTGTTACAGCATATTTTACACGAATCTTTAGTTGTTCCAGTGGTCCCTACCCCAACCCATGGGCAGCTATTCCACCGTCAAGAGTCCTGACCCTCTGTCTCTGAAACACTTATATTAGCAGAGCACAGGTGCTGTTGATTAGCCCAAGCCTGATCACACCCAGGTTCTCTGCTGCTGCTCTAAAACCTGGTCAGGATTCTCCACATTACTCCCATGTGGAGATATGCTGTCTCTGTCACACTCCACGTTATTTTCATGTGGAGATATGCTGTCTCTATCACACTCCTCTCCCCTTAGCTTCAACCACCCTGGTGAAGCTAACAAATTTTCAGGCGAGCTTTCCATCTTGCCCCCCTAACCCTCTTCCTCCTCCCCTAGCTTCACCAGGGTTGTATGGAGGATTGGGACCTACAAATCTCTTGGAAAGGGTATCCGCATTGAGGTGCTGTTTCCCCGGACGATGCCGCACTTCAAATTTAAATGACTGTAAGGCCAAAAACCAATGGGTCACATGAGCATTCACCTCTTTGTTCGTGTGCATCAATTTCAAAGGAGCATGGTCCGTAGCTAATAAAAACTCCCGTCCCAACAAATAATATTTTAAGGACTTGCAATACTTGCGCTCTCTGGGAAGTAATTTATGGCTAAGGTAGAGTGCCAGATTCTCCTCACCATCTACCGCCTGTGAAAGGACTGCCCCTAATCCTGTTCCAGAGGCATCTGTCTGCAACACAAACGGTTTTGTAAAATCAGGAGCTTGCAAGACAGGCTCTGTACATAAAGCTCTTCTTAAGTCTTGCCATGCGTTTTCCTCTAGTCTGGACCACGAGACTTTTTCTTAAGACTATCGGTTAGTGGAGCTGCTCTAGTGGCAAAATCACGTATGAGCCTGTGATAATACCCCACTAGACCGAGAAACGTCCTAAGTTGCGACTTATCTTTGGGTTTGGACCAAGCGAGAACCGCTTCGACCTTGCTAGGCTGAGGTTTAACCTGTCCCCTGCCCACAATGTACCCTAAATATTTGGCTTCTATCATACCAATGGCACATTTCTCAGGGTTGGCGGTAAACCTGTGTTCCCTTAGAGACTTCAAAACGGCCTCTACCTTTGGTAGGTGGGATTCCCAGAGCTAAAAATGACAATGTCGTCTAAATACGCAACTGCATATTCCCTGTGGGGCTGCAGCAACCTATTCATAGCTCTCTGAAAGGTTACTGGGGCACCATGTAAACCAAATGGCAACCTTTTGTACTGAAATAGGCCATCTGGGGTAGAGAAGGCTGTTTTTGCCTTAGCAGCTTCCATTAAAGAAATCTGCCAATATCCCTTTGTCAAGTCAAGTGTGGTAAGATACTGACTCCTGGCTCATTTCTCTACCAACTCATCAATTCGGGAGAGAGGGTACAAATCAAAGTGAGAAACCTGATTTCATTTGCGGAAATCATTACAGAATTTTACCGCACCTGACGGCTTAGGTACTAAGACAATGGAATTATTTCACTTGCTATTTGATTCCTCTATAACCCCTAGGTGAAGCATTTCTTCTACCTCTTGCTTTACCAGTGCCCGTTTTGCCTCGGGCATGCGATATGGCCTTTGTTTGATGACCACCCCGGGTGGAGTTACAATATCATGTTGAATGATCTGTGTCTTTCCCGGAATGTTAGAAAACACATCTTGGAACCTCTCTACCAAATTCACAGCTTTCTGTTTCTGCCCAGGACTAAGTGTGACTTCAATGGGTACCTGGCATTCTGAAACGCTTTCCTTACAAGGTTTTAACAGGTTCACATGGTAGATTTGTACCTTCTTCCTTCTACCCTCCTGTCGAACCTTGTAATTAACCGGTCCCACCGCCTCTATGATTTTATAAGGGCCCCGCCATTGAGCATACATCTTACTTTCTGTAGTGGGCACAAGCACTAACACCTTGTCTCCCGGTTTAAAGGACCGATTAACTGCGGTGACGTCATAACTTTGTTTCTGACGTTGCTGAGCCCTTTCCATATGTTCATTCAGGAGTGGCGCAATTTGTCTAAGACGGCCATACAATTGGGACACAAACTGAATGATATTAGGGTCCTGAGAGGGTTGTTGTTCCCACCCTTCCTTTAACAAATTCAGAATCCCTCTGGGTTGCCTCCCATAGAGGAGTTCAAAGGGACTAAACCCTGTAGAAGATTTGGGTACCTCTCTGACCATGAACATCAAATAAGGTAGAAGTAAATCCCAGTCTCTCTTTTCTTGAGACACTGCCCTCTTTATCATTTGTTTAAGGTTTTGATTAAACCTTTCTACCAGACCATCTGTTTGTGGGTGGTATACCAAAGTGGTGATTCTGTCTACCTTTAACAACTGGCATAAATCTTTCATAAGCTTAGAAACAAATGGGGTACTTTGGTTGGTTAGGACCTCCTTCGGTATTCCTAGATGGGTACATAGAATTAGTAGCTCTCTGGCAGTAGTGCCAGGTTTCATATTACGTAGGGATATAGCCTCCGGGTATCTGGTGGCATAATCCACTACCACTAGTATGTATTCGAGCCCTTGAGCAGATTTCTCCACTGGCCCTATCAGATCCATACCAATTTGTTCAAAAGGCACGGAAATGATAGGGAGGGGTACCAGTGGAGCCCTTAATTCTGGTTGAGGGGCCGTCTTCTGGCACACTGGGCATTCTTGACAATACCTCTTGAATTCCTGACAATACCTCTTGACTGAAGCATAGATGCCTGGCCAAAAGAACCTCAACTGTATACGTTGGAGTGTTTTCTGCTCCCCTAAATGGCCTCCCCACAAATGTGCATGTGCGGCTTCTAACACCAATCGCTCAAGTTTTTGGGGAACTAACAATTGTTCTACTCTTTTCCCCTGGAAAGTAGTAACACGATATAGCAAATCATTTTTCAACATAAAATACGGAACACCCTCAGATGGTAAAAGAGCAATCACTCTATCATTAACCACTTTTACAGTCTCAAAGGCCTGTGCCAAATTGCTATCATCGCATTGGTCTCGCCCAAAGTCCTGCAATTATATTTTCTCACCAACAGGGTTCCATTGGGCCTCAGAGTCAGTTTCCTGGGGTAGTTCAAAAGCTGCATTAGTTCTCCCGGATGCCAAGCTTTGGTAGTCTCTGGTCTCTGGCTCATGACACGCTTCAGCTGTTGACTGTTTGTTAGTGTTATGCCATGTAACCAGTTCCTGTAGATACGAGAAGTCAAGGCCCAGGATTAGTGAATAAGGAGGTCGGGAGGTCACTGTGGCCACAACCTTCAATGGCCGGTCTTGTACAGTCAGGGGAAAGTACACACGTGGGCACTCCTTAACGTCTGACAGGAGGCAGTACCTTGTCGACACCTGGAGGAACCAGGTTGGCCACGACCATGGTGAGCTCACTACCAGTATCCACCAGTGCCCAGATCTCTCGGCCCTCCAACTGTACCATCATCCGGAAGAGGGTGTACTCTGCCTGGGATACACCCGTGGCCACCATTCTGACCATCAGTCGATCCGCCTTTCCCGCACTGCAATCCATCAGCTCTCCTCGTTTTGGGCAGTCCCGCCGCACGTGACCAGGTTCACTGCATTCAAAGCACACTATGGGAGATGGGGCCTTTGGTTTAATGACTGGGACTTGAGTTCGGGGCTTTGGTACTGGTACAAATCCTGTCCTAGCTTTACTCACTTTCCACAGGGTCAGGTGCCAAACAATAACCACTGCCAGTTCCTCATATGTCTTGGGATCAGCCTGAAAGGCCCAGGGCTGCACCGAGCAGTCTAACACCTGCATAGCCTGGTCTAGTGCAACTCTCTCCACAATTTGCGCTGCCGAGTTTTTACTTGGCTGAAACCAAGCGTTAGCCAGCTGGGCAAGTTTGGCCAGCTGAATCCTGGGAGGCTTAAAACCTTCCAGCCGCCAGTCATGGAATTCTTGGGCTTTGCTGGGGCCCGTCCAATTCTGTTGAGTATAGCCTTCTTAAGGCCAGGGTAGGAACATGACTTGGCCACAGACATATCCACATAGGCTCTCTGTGCCTCCCTTGTCAAAGAAGGAGCCAGCTTGTCAGACCACTCCTCTTCAGGCCATTCCAATTGCGTGGCCATGCACTCAAATGTGCAGAAGAAAGCCTCAACATCATCAGCTGGAGTGAGCTTAGGCAGCCTCTCTCGCTCCTGCCCACCTTTCCTCAGCTCTTTAAGCTCTTCATACATCATCTGGACCTGAGCTTGTTGTCCCTGTAATTGAGCTTGCTGACCGGCAGCCACTTCAGATATCATCTGGACCTGTGCTTGTTGACCGGCAGTATACCTTCTCAGTATTTCCTCCATATTATGCTGTATTTCCCCTTTAAGGGTAAACTAGGCTTAATATAATATGCCAGTCTCACCAGACAGTGTTACCTGATACCTGTCTGCTCTACTGGCCACTTTCAACACAAGACTGCAAACTATTTGCTACTGACACAGTGGCCCTTTAAGGCTGCTTCTCACACAACTCTCCTTAACCCCAAGTTGCCCTGTTAAACAGTTTATTAAGCACACCACCTCTCTGGCCCCAGGCCAGCTGCACAATGTATACTTTTAACACAACGTGTCAGTTTTTAAAACACAGATAGTGTAGCTGTCTTACCCAGGGTTCTCTGCAGTGTATAGTTTCCAGCTGAGATGTGTCCCACGTTTCTGGGTGCCATATGTGATAAGGATGCACATCACATGAAGGAGATGAAGTAAAACTACTTTATTTGGTAGCAGTCAGACAGCATAACAGGTAAGCAACATCAAGTTGTTCTTGTAGTGCAGCATACAAGTGTCACAGCATATTTCACATGACTCTTTAGTTGTTCCAGTGGTCCCTATCATACCCCAACCCTTGGGCAGCTATTCCACCATCAAGAGTCCTGACCCTCTTTCTGTGAAACACTTATATTAGCAGAGCACAGGTGCTGTTGATTAGCCCAAGCCTGATCACACCCAGGTTCTCTGCTGCTGCTCTAAAACCTGGTCAGGATTCTCCACATTACTCCCATGTGGAGATATGCTGTCTCTGTCACACTCCACATTATTTTCATGTGGAAATATCCTATCTCTATCATAATTAAATTTTTCATGTTATAACAAAGAATCTCCAAACAAATTTATTTAATTAAATAAATAAATAATAGAATATTAAATATAATTAGTATATATAAAATAATCAATGAGTAAAGTAGCAACATAAATAAAAATGAAAAAAAAATATATAGTTTGTAACTCCCCCTGACAAAGATGGGATTGACGAAATGCGTAGGTGACATGCCCATTTGTTCCTCTCAACTAGGAGGTAGCATACAGTATTCACGAACCATAGGTTCTCTACCAGCTCGGATTGATTGCGAGACGCTGAATGATTTGAGTTGCCTCACAGAGCTGCCGGCTAGCACTCCATTTCTACCACTACATATGTAATATTGTTGTTCAGTGTACCAAAATTTGCTCCAGTACTTATTATTTAATTGGTGCTGGCGATTTTATTAATAAAAAGGTTTGCCGATTTAAAGGGGAAGACATGGTTATTTGTGTATGGATTGAGTTTGTGACTGAACTGAGACTTTGGACATTGCAGCCTTACCTGGACTGAGAAGTGCACACACTCTTGCATTGTATTATATATATTGCATATATATATATTGATCTGCGGTGAGCCCCAGTTTCCTGCTGTGCAGGGGTGTCCTACAGTGCACTCTCTCTTGCTAAGCAGAGAGATGGGGACCTGGTCTGGAGATGATGAAATTGCCGGTCGGCAACTCACTAGGGAGAGGCGTCTGTTGTTGGGTCGGTTTCCTGCAGAGTCCACCGCAGACCCAACATGCTGCCACCTCTTTCTCCCTCCAAGATCCTGGAAGGAAAAAATAAAAAGTCCACAACTAAAAGATGTATTATTCAAAATTGCCATTACATTAAAATATTGAGTTACTAAAGTCACAATTTGTTGAGAATTGTTTTTAAAATATTTTAAAAGTGGTCCACATCAGTCCTCAGTTCCTCAGAAATTTTCAGCTCTCTTAATAATTATGCTTTAAATTTTTATATTGTACAAAATGCTAAAAAATTATAATTGTAAAGCAAAAATTTTTTTTCTAAATATTACCTCATTTTTGTGCATATGTGTTCCTGCATTGAGAATTATGCTCACAGTGCTGTAGCTTAGGAAGATACCTATTTTCATAGATTAGCTTTACAGACTTTTAACTGACTAGAATTGCTAGTTGTTACTGAACTGTAGGTTTTATTTATTTTTTCTATATTGTATATCACAATTCTGGATTTATCTTTATTTTCCAAATATTAACCAAGTTTGTAAGTAGGTAGTGGTGTGGTGAAATACAGTAGTGTCAAGATAAGCTGGTGGAGCTCTCCGGAAGCAAGAATTAAAAAGAGAAAAAGGAAGTTCTTTGACAGAACTTGCAGAGAAATATTTGCTAGTAAATTATTTGACAGCAGTCTCTCTCTCTAGCCTGCTTAGAAATTGTCAGGCTGAATACCTGCTGAAAGGTAGCCTTTCACTGCCTGCTCATTTACAATGCAGATTTTAGGATCCTGGAGAATTTGTTTGTAGAATCTCTAGGCTATGAACCAGGAAGCCTGAAGAAGGGTATGGCTGGAGATTCACCTGCTTCAGGATACATAATGTGACAAAGCAGAAAGGAACACTCTCTTCACAGTACATGATGTCCATGCTAACACCTATTTTAAATTCCCCAGAGGTTAAATCTTACCTGTCTAAGGGAGAACGCTTTATTAAATGGGATGATGTAAGTACTTATTTTTTACTTTAATTTCCTATGCCTGCCAGCAGTTCATAGAATATTTTCTTCTCCTATCTTTACAAAATATGTCTGAGAAATTTTTGCTTGAAATGGTCACTTCATTATCTTATATTATTATAATTTAAATAAAGCCAATATATATAACTTAGCCAGTGTACTTTCAACAATGACTGCAATTTAAAGCAAGTTGCCTTCTGTATGAATGATTATGTGTTTAGACATAAATCTTTTGCCATCAGAGTGATATTATCCTCTTGCAGATGTAATTTTTTTTAAAGATTGTTTTCTTTATTATTTCTCATGTAAATTTTGTTAAATGCATGTACCACAAGGGGATTTCCAAATGCCTTACTTAGAAACAAAGCTACTACCCACGATTCAGATCAGAATGCAACTCTAGCATTGGTGGCTTGCGCTTTGAGGGGCATGCTGAGGTAGGCAAGGGATGGAGAGATGCACAGTAAGGCTGAGCCCAAGCATGTTCAACCGATCCAGATCAGAGAACAGAAAAAAATGACTGTTTACGTCAGAACATTTGTACCTGCTACAGGTCATATCTAAGTCCTGTAGAGGAACTTTCGCGACCTAATCAGGATGTGGCAATATTAAAGCATTGCAAAGTGTCTAAAATAACTGCCGCTGTATTGTGCATGTGTTAATACAATTCTACATACAGTAAGAAAATAATGTATTTTTTATATTTTTTTTTTTATAAATTCTTAAAAATTATTTTATTACAATATCGCATTAGTCATACATTTTTTTACAGTTTAGAATGAAGTGTACAACACTACTCTTTGAACATGTGTCTACTTTGAGCTTTGCTGCTGTGTGCCTGTAGACAATGTGCTGTAATTGATTGAAAGTCGAATAATTAAACTTCTAACAGTTTTGTAGTTTATAAATAGTGCTTAGAGAATGGCTTATGTGATGAGTATTGCACATCAGATAGAGGAAGTGATGGATTAAGAGTCAGAGGAAATGTATCAACTTCAACTCCAAAACTAAACAGTAGATTAATAAACAGCCCTGAGTGTAGCAAGAGCGAATGTCTGGATCTGGTCCAAATTGTTTTTGTTTTAAGTGAAATAGGTAATCATTTACTATTAATACTATAGATATGCTATAGAACACAGTGTTATATATGAATGTGTGCTCATTTGTGGTAAAAGCATAAAATAAATGATTAAAAATAAAAATATGAAAAAACTGGGCAGTCTACCATGGCTAGTTTTAGCATACACTCACCTAATTATCTATTTTACACTGCAGGCATGGGATAAATTTAATTACAGTATGTACATGGTATCTATCCTCTTCCAATATAGTCATACCCTTTTTCCACCTGAATCAGATGCAACTTTAAGTGAACCTTGGAAAGTCATTGATTTGGCCTAGGCCTTTATTCACTTTTTGATAGCAGTGTTTTTTGTTACATTTTCAGGTACCACTTGATCCTTACTTTTTATTTTATGTCAACCACACTTAACACTCTGAAAAACAAATTGTCCCCTTTCCTACTGTTTCCCTTGCTACAACCTTTTCCTCATCCCCTTTGAAAAGTTTGTTCTATTTAAACTTTTAATTAGATTTTTAGTTTCATTATTTTTATTGTTCAATGTATTGACAGTTTATTATATAGTGATTTCATATTATGTTGCATATAATTTTGACAATGATTAAACAAGACTGGGCAGTAATAAGCAGACTGGGTGGGTAAAAGGACCATGCTGGTGAACTTACAATCTATAGGACATTGGGTTTGATACATAATAGAAAGTGCTATATATCACAGTGCTCACTGCTCTGTAAATTCCAGTCAAACTGCAGTCTGTGTTAATCATGTAACATAAAGGGAAATTTGGACAGCAAAGTGGTTGTAAATGGGTAGATGAAGGTTAAGAAATAAGTTGAAAGATTTGGTAAGCTTGTCTAAAGAAGTGAATTTTAAGGAAAATGTAAAGGTAGCAGAACTTTTTAAGTTCCAGTCACCCTCTTAGGGCCATATTCACAACCACCGGACGTATTGCATATAAAGACCGCATATACGCAATCTACATACCGAAAAGATACGTAGATTACGTTACTACGCATGCACAGTATACAATTTCAGTAAACACTGGACGTATATACAATATGTCCGGTGGTCTGAATACAGCCCTTAGTCTGCCAGTTAACTCGGGCTGTGAGTCGCCACTGCGAACAGCCCTTTTTCAAATAGCCGCAGAGGTAAAGCAATAGATCCCCAAAAGAAAGAAGATGCTGGTTTGAATGGTAAGTATAAATTTATCCCCATCCCTTATGCTTACACTAACCTTCACCTTCAATTGCCTGCAGCCTAACCTAAAGGCTCCCTTCCCTTCAGCCTGACCCTAAGACTCCTCTCCCTGCAGCCTGACCCTAAGACTCCCTTCCCAGTAGTCTAACCCTAAGACTCCGCTTCCATTACTGTTACACTAACCCTCCACTTTCATTACCCTAAACCTAATCCTCTCTTCCCAGCTGCCTAACCCTAAAACTCCCTGGAGAGTGTTACTCATCTTTCTGGTTGATGCAGGGGGTCTGTGTTGAATGCAGCTTGTCTGCGGCAGCGTTTCCAAAAAATGTATGGCTAAGTGCGCCAATTTACATACTTACCCATTCTAAAAAATGTTTTAAAAATTCTCTGCAACCAACTAATACTTTTAATAGCAGAGAAAAGTCTCAACTTTTTGTGCAAAACAACTGAATTTAATCATGTGATGAAATTATCATGTGGTAAACACAGGAAAATATCACTAAATAGTAGAGAGTATTGTACACTTAGTCATATAGACTACAGTGAATGAGGCTTAACTTCCTCAAAATCAGTTTGAATTTAAGTTTCTTTTTGTAAGTAGTTCTAATTAATGATTTATGAAATGAACTATTTCCAGTACATATATGAACTTTTCCCAAAGTACCATTTCAAATCGTTAACAAAGTAAATGGTTGTGTTTAGTAAAAACTATGAAGCTTTCAGTAGCTCTCTGATGTGTCACATTTGTTTTTGCCTTAGTCATATAAGAAAACTTGGATGAGGAAGTGGCCTGTGAGAAGCATGCAAGCCTGTCTGCATAAACTTAATACCATATATATCAGGGTTGCTGACTATTGAAAGCTTCCCTAAATTACTGTGAGGAGGCGGGGCAAATTGTGTCATTAAGCCCTGCCCCCTGTCAATCACCCCATGTGATCTCAGGTGTTAAATGGGGTGGGCAGGACTTGATGACATCATCAAAGTCCTGCCCATCCCTAGTAACTCTAGGGATTACACTGGTGATTGTTTGGGTGTCGCTGCTTGCAGGAAATTTGCTGGCTCTCAGAAAGGCCCAAATTTCAGGAGTGTTCTGCATATTCCGGGAAAGTTGGCAACCCTGAAATATACTGTACCATCAAAATAACAGAGTTCCTCATTTAAAATACTTGAATTTGTGTTGTTATAATAAAGAGACACATTTAAAGTAAGTAAAAAAACTAATACTACTACATTTGATGAGTTGGGCTAAATAAAAATTCATATTTAAGGAGATATTTCAGAGGGATGTCTTAAATTTGGATGTTTATCCAGCAGTGTTTCAAAAGGAAAATTAGATTTGCTGATATGGAAATTAAACAAAAAAAGTTAATTTGTTAGGACAAGCTCACCAGGGTGCAGAATCTAACCAGAAACATAGTGTTCATTGGAGCCCCTTATGGTTGTAACAAGCTTGGCTTTGGATCTTTAACAGGTCACAGGCCCCCAGTGAAATAACACGCAGTAGGTGGAACTAGGAGCAAGCTCTCAAAACACAAAACAGAAAGAGAACAGATACTCACAAGTGAAAGAGACTTAACAGCTTTGAACAAACCGTGATAAACAATGCAACCAGGGGGCGCGCACACACACACACACAAACACACACGTAGACACATATGCTCACAGTTACCCATGCAGTAGAGAATACCAGACAGACCATAGGGAGAGAACAGCAGTTGGGAGTAAGGAAGGTAACACTGGAGAACAGGAGGAAAGAGCAGGAAAAATGGGCTCTCAAAATTCTGGAAACACGCTAGGCACTGTAACTGACTGCGTGTGCTTTAGCTTCTGTATATATACCTTTCCCAAACAGTTCTCTCTAGTTCCCTACTTTTCTATTGTTCTCTGTAGCCTGTTCTCCCCACTGTACTATCTAATCAGTGTTGCCAACTCTGAAACATAAAACAAGCAACCGAGACATTAAAAACAAGCCCAAAACAAGCCCAATCCAATCCGAAAAAGCCCAAAAACAAGCCCAACCATATATATATCCAGTAAAATTGTCTATATTTTGCACTTTTTTAATAATATGATCACATGTCTTGCGTGAAGTTTTTCATAGTGTAAATACTCACTATATTTGCAGTAAAATTACATTTTTATTACGAGAGATTTTGTGGTTGCATTTTTTTCTTGTGTGCTGACTTGGGTTGTTGTGACAACCTACTGTTTCAATTGTTACTTTATAGAAATATGGCACCCAATATTGCATAATATTTATCTTGATTATTGACGTGTGTATACATAGATATAGATGTGTGTGTATGTATATATGTATATGTAACTATATATATATAGTTGGGCTTGTTTTTGGGCTTTTTCGGATTGGATTGGGCTTGTTTTGGGCTTGTTTTTAATGTCTCGGTTGCTTGTTTTATGTTTCAGAGTTGGCAACA
>WWET01002166.1:34423-55434 GCA_011038615.1 Limnodynastes dumerilii
GCATGACTGACTTGGGACCCCGCATGGGGTGGTATAACTGAAATGGGACCCTGCATGGGGTTGCTTGACAGACATGGTACCCCGCCTGGGATCTCTTGACTGACTTGGGACCCCGCCTGGGGTCACTTGACTAACTTGGTGTCCCGAATGGGGTGTCTTGACTGACTTGGGACCCCGCCTGGGGTCACTTGACTAACTTGGTGTCCCGAATGGGGTGTCTTGACTGACTTGGGACCCCGCCTGGGGTCACTTGACTAACTTGGTGTCCCGAATGGGGTGTCTTGACTGACTTGGGACCCCGCCTGGGGTCACTTGACTAACTTGGTGTCCCGAATGGGGTGTCTTGACTGACTTGGGACCCCGCCTGGGGTCACTTGACTAACTTGGTGTCCCGAATGGGGTGTCTTGACTGACTTGGGACCCCGCCTGGGGTCACTTGACTAACTTGGTGTCCCGAATGGGGTGTCTTGACTGACTTGGGACCCCGCCTGGGGTCACTTGACTAACTTGGTGTCCCGAATGGGGTGTCTTGACTGACTTGGGACCCCGCATGGGGTGGTATAACTGAAATGGGACCCTGCATGGGGTTGCTTGACAGACATGGTACCCCGCCTGGGATCTCTTGACTGACTTGGGACCCCGCCTGGGGTCACTTGACTAACTTGGTGTCCCGAATGGGGTGTCTTGACTGACTTGGGACCCCGTCTGGGGTGTCTTGACAGACATGGAACCATGCCTGGGGTCGCTTGACTGACTTGGGACCCCACATGGGGTGGCATGACTGACTTGGGACCCCGCATGAGGTGGTATGACTGAATTGGTACCCCACATTGGGTGGCTTGACTGACTTGGTACCCCGTCTGGGGTGGCTTTACTGACTTCGGACCCCACCTGGGGTCGCTTGACTAACTTGGTTCCCCGCCTGGGGTGTCTTTACTGACTTGGGACCCCATCTGGGTGGGGTGTCTTGACAGACATGGTACCCCGCCTGGGGTCGCTTGACTGACTTGGGACCCTGCATGGGGTGGCATGACTGACTTGGGTCCCCGCATGGGGTGGTATTACTGACTTGGGACCCCGCATGGGGTGGCTTGACTGACTTGGTACCCCGTCTGAAGTGGCTTTATTGATTTCGGTCCCCGACTGGGGTCGCTTCACTGACTTGGTGCCCCATCTAGGGTGTCTTGACAGACATGGTACCCCACCTGAGGTCGCTTGAATGACTTGGGACCCTGCATGGGGTGGCATGATTGACTTGGGACCTCGCATGGGGTGGTGTGACTGACTTAGGACCCCGCCTGTGTTCGATTGACTGACTTCGAACCCCGCCTGGGGTGGCTTGACTGACTTGGGACCCCGTCTGACTTGGGACCCCATATGACTTGGGACCCCGTCTGGGGCTTCTTGACAAACATGGTACCCCGCCTGGGGTCGCTTGACTGACTTGGAACCCCCATGGGGTGGCATGATTGACTTGGGACCCCGCATGGGGTGGTATGACTGACTTCGGACCCCGCCTGGGGTCGATTGACTGACTTGGGACCTTGTCTGGGGTGTCCTGACAGACATGGTACCCTGCCTGGGGTCGCTTGACTGACTTGGGACCCCCCATGGGGTGGTATGACTTACTTGGGACCCGCATGGGGTGGCATGACTGACTTGGGTCTCCGCATAGGGTGGTATTACTGACTTGGGTCCCCACATGGGGTGGTATGACTGACTTGGGACCCCGCATGGGGTGGCTTGACTGACGTGGTACCCCTTCTTGGGTGGCTTTACTGACTTCGGACCCAGCCTGGGGTTGCTTGACTGACTTGGTACCCCGCCTGGGGTGTCTTGACTGACTTGGGACCCCGCATGGGGTGGTGTGACTGACTTGGGACCCCGCATGGGGTGGCTTGACTGACTTCGGACCCTGCCTGGGGTCGCTTGACTGACTTGGTGCCCCGCCTGGGGTGTCTTGACTGACTTGGGACCCCGCATGGGGTGGTATGACTGACGTGGGACCCCGCATGGGGTGGCTTGACTGACTTCGGACCCTGCCTGGGGTCGCTTGACTGACTTGGTGCCCCGCCTGGGGTGTCTTGACTGACTTGGGACCCCGCATTGGGTGGTATGAATGACTTGGGACCCCGCATGGGGTGGCTTGACTGACTTGGTACCCCGTCTGGGGTGGCTTTATTGACTTCGAAGCCCGCCTGGGGTGGCTTGACTGACTTGGGACCACGTCTGCCTTGGGACCCCATCTGACTTGGGACCCCGTCTCGGGTGTTTTGACAGACATGGTACCCCGCCTGGGTTCGTCTAACTGACTTGGGACCCCGCATGGGGTGGCATGACTGACTTGGGACCCCGCATGGCGTCACTTGACTGACTTGCTGCCCCGCCTGTGGTGTCTTGACTGACTTGTGACCCCGTCTGGGGTGTCTTGACAGACATGGAACCCCGCCTGGGGTCGCTTGACTGACTTGGGACCCCACATGGGGTGGCATGACTGACTTGGGACCCCGCATGGGGTGGCATGATTAACTTGGAACCCCGCATGGGGTGGTATGACTTACATTGCACCCCGCCTGGGGTCGATTGACTGATTTGGTGCCCCGCCTGGGGTGTCTTGACTGACTTGGGACCTTGTCTGGTGTGTCTTGACAGACATGGTACCCTGCCTGGGGTCGCTTGACTGACTTGGGACCCCGCATGGGGTGGTATGACTGACTTGGGACCCGCATGGGTTGGCATGACTGACTTGGGTCTCCGCATGGGGTGGTATTACTTACTTGGGACCCCGCATGGGGTGGCTTGACTGACGTGGTACCCCTTCTTGGGTGGCTTTACTGACTTCGGACCCTGCCTGGTGTCGCTTGACTGACTTGGTGCCCCACCTGGGGTGTCTTGAATGACATGGTACCCCACCTGGGGTCGCTTGAATGACTTGGGACCCCGCATGGGGTGGCATGATTAACTTGGGACCCCGCATGGGGTGGTATGACTGACTTCGGACCCCGCCTGGGTACGATTGACTGACTTCGAACCCCGCCTGGGGTGGCTTGACTGACTTGGGACCCCGTCTGACCCCATATGACTTGGAACCCCGTCTGGGGCTTCTTGACAAGCATGGTACCCCGCCTGCGGTCGCTTGACTGACTTGGAATCCCCTGTGGGGTGGTATGACTGACATCGGACCCCGCCTGGGGTCGATTGACTGATTTGGTGCCCCGCCTGGGGTGTCTTGACTGACTTGGGACCTTGTCTGGGGTGTCTTGACAGACATGGTACCCTGCCTGGGGTCGCTTGACTGACTTGGAACCCCACCTGGGTATGATTGAATGACTTCCAACCCCGCCTGGGGTGGCTTGACTGACTTGGGACCCCGCCTAGGTTCGATTGACTGACTTCGAACCCCGCTTGTGGTGGCTTGACTGACTTGGGACCCCGTCTGACTTGGGACCCCATCTGACTTGGGACGCCTTCTGGGGTGTCTTGACAGACATGGTACCCCGCCTGGGGTCGCTTGACTGACTTTGGACCCTGCATGGGGTGGCATGACTGACTTGGGACCCCGCATGAGGTGGTATAACTGAGTTGGGACCCCACAAGGGGTGGCTTGACTGACTTGGTATCCCATCTGTGGTGGCTTTACTGACTTCGGACCCCGTCTGGGGTCGCTTGACTAACTTGGTGCCCCGTCTGGGGTGTCTTGACTGACTTGGGACCCCGTCTGGGGTTGCTTGAATGACTTGGGACCCCGCCTGGGTTGGCTTGACTGACTTGGGACTCCGTCTGGGGTCGCTTAACTGACTTGGTACCCCGCCTGGTGTGGCGTGACTGACTTGGAACCCCATCTGGGGTTGCTTGACTGACTTGGTACCCCGCCTGGGGAGGCTTAACTGACTTGGTACATGGTATCCCGCCTGGGGTCGCTTGACTGACTTGGATCCCCGCCTGGCGTGGCTTGACTGACTTGGGACCCCGTCTGGGGTCGTTTAACTAACTTG
This sequence comes from Limnodynastes dumerilii, assembly GCA_011038615.1. NCBI lineage: Eukaryota > Metazoa > Chordata > Amphibia > Anura > Limnodynastidae > Limnodynastes > Limnodynastes dumerilii. The sequence goes on from WWET01002166.1 coordinate 38,419, forward strand.
GTACCCCGCCTGGTGTCGCTTGAGTAACTTGGGACACCGCCTGGGTTTAAATAACCGAGTTTGGATCCCGCCTGGGGTCGCTAGGCTGACATGGGAACCCGCCGAGGGTCGCTTCGCAGACTTGGTACCCCGCCTAGGGTCGCTTGGCTGACTTGGTACCCCGTCTGGGGTTGCTTGAATGACTTGGGACCCCGCCTGGGTTGGCTTGACTGACTTGGGACTCCGTCTGGGGTCACTTAACTGACTTGGTACCCCGCCTGGTGTGGTGTGACTGACTTGGAACCCCACCAGGGGTCGCTTGACTGACTTGGTACCCCACCTGGGGTGGCTTAACTGACTTGGTACCCCATCTAGGGTGGCTTGAGTGACTTGGGACCCCGGCTGTGGTCGCTTGATTGACTTGGGACCCCGCCTGGCGTGGCTTGACTGACTTGGGAACCCGCTACGGGTGGCTTGACTGACTTGGTACCCCGTCTGGTGTGGCTTTATTGACTTGGTACCTCATCTGGGAGGACTTGACTAACTTGGTACCCCACCAGGGGTGACTTGACTGATATGGTACTCCGTCTGGGGTCGCTTGACTGACTTGGGACCCCGCCTGGGTTTGATTGACTGACTTCGATCCCCGCCTCGGGTGGCTTGACTGACTACGAAACCCGCCTAGAGTGGCATGACTGACTTGGGACCCCGCCTGGGGTGGCTTTACTGACTTGGTATCCCGTCTGGGGTCATTTGACTGACTTGTTACCCCGCCTAGGGTGGCATGACTGACTTGGGACCCCGCCTAGGGTGGCTTGACTAACTTGGGACCCCGTCTGACCCTGTCTGACTTGGGACCTCGTCTGACCACATCTGACTTGGGACCCTGTCTGGGGTGTCTTGACAGACATGGTACCCCGCCTGGGGTCGCTTGACTGACTTCGATCCCCGCCTGGGGTGGCTTGACTGACTTGAAATCCTGCCTGGCGTGGCTTGACTGAGTTGGTACACCGCCTGGGGTCGTGTGACTGACTTGGGACCCCTCCTGGGGTCGTTTGACTGACTTGGGACCCCGGTTGGGGTTGCTTGACTGACTTGGGACCCCGTCTGGGGTCGTTTAACTAACTTGGTACCCCGCCTGGTGTCGCTTGACTAACTTGGGACATCGCCTGGGTTTGAATGACCGAGTTTGGATCCCGCCTGGGGTCGCTAGGCTGACATGGGAACCCGCCTAGTGTCGCTTGGCAGACTTGGTACCCCGCCTAGGGTCGCTTGGCTGACTTGGGACACCGCCTGGAGTCGAATGACTGACTTGGGTATACACCTGGGGTGGCTTGAGTGACTTGGAACCCCGGCTGGAGTCGATGGACTGACTTGGTACACCGCCTGAGGTCGTGTGACTGATTTGGGACCCCGTCTGGGGTGACTTGGAAACACGGCTGGAGTCAGTTGACTGGGATTTCTTGACTGACGTGGGACCCCATCTGGGTTGGCTTCACTGACTTTGGACCCTGTCTGGGGTGACTTGACTAACTTTGGATCCTGGCTGGGGTGGCTTGAGTGACTTGGGACCCCGCCTGGGGTCGCTTAACTGACTAGGTACCCCGTCTGGGGTGGCTTTACTGACTTGGTGCCCCGCCTGGGGTCGCATGTCTGACTTGTTACTCTGCCTGGGGTGGCTTGACAGACTTGGTACCCCACCTGGGGTCGCTTGACTGACTTGGGACCCCGCTTGGGGTCGCTTGTCTGACTTGTTACCCCGTCTGGGGTGGCTTGACTGACTTGGTTCCCCACCTGTAGTGGCTTGACTGACTTGGGACCCCGTCTGGGGTCGCTTGGCTGACTTGGTACCCCGGCTGGGGTCGCGTGGCTGACTTGGTACCCCACCTTGGGTCGCTTGGCTGACTTGGTACCCCGCCTGGGGTCGCTTGACTGACTTTGGACCCCACCTGGGGTGGTTTGACTGACTTGGTATACCGCCTTGGGTTGTTTGACTGACTTGGGACCCCGCCTGGAGTCGATTGACTGACTTGGTAATACACACGGGGTGGTTTGACTGACTTGGTACCCCGCCTGGGGTTGCTTGACTGACTTGATACCCTACCTGGAGTGGCTTGACTGACTTGGGACTCTGTCTGGGGTGGCTTGACTGACTTGAGTACCTATCTGGTATCTGGGGTCGCTTGACTCACTTGGGACTCCGCCTGGGGTCGCTTGACTGACTTGACAGCCCGTGTGGGGTCGCCTGACTGACTTGGGACCCCGCCTGGAGTCGCTTCACTGTCTTGGGACCCCACCTGGGGTCGCTTGTATGACTTGGTACCCCGTCCGGGATGACTATACTGACTTGGTACCCCGCCTGGGGTGGCTTGACTGACTTGAGACCCCGACTGTGGTCGCTTGACTGACTTAGGACCCCACCTGGCGTGGCTTGACTAACTTGGGACAACACCTGGGGTGGCTTGACTGATTTGGGACCCCGCCTGGGGTGGCTTGACTGACTTGGGACCCCTCCTGGGGTGGCTTGACTGACTTGGGACCCCGCCTGGGGTAGCTTGACTGAGTTGGTACCCCGTCTGGGATGGCTTGATTGACTTGGGAACCCGGCTGGGGTCGCTTGACTGACTTGGAACCCCGGTTGGGGTCCCTTGACTGACTTGGGATGCCGCCTGGGGTTGCTTGACTGACTTGGAACTCCGGTTAGGGTCGCTTGACTGACTTGGTACCCCGCCTGGGGTCGCTTGGCTGACTTGGTACCCCGGCTGGGGTCGCTTGGCTGACTTGGTACCCCACCTTGGGTCGCTTGGCTGACTTGGTACCCCGCCTGGGGTCGCTTGGCTGACTTGGGACCCCGCCTGGGGTCGCTTGACTGATTTGGAACCCAGTCTGGGGTGGCTATACTGACTTGGAACCACGTCTGGGGTGGGACTTGAGACCCAGCATGGGGTGGCATGACTGACGTGGGACCCCGCATGGGGTGGCATGACTGATTTAAGACCCCGCATGGGGTGGCTTTGTTAACTTGGGACCCCGTCTGGGGTTGCTAAGCTGACTTGGGACCCTGCCTGGGGTCGCTTGGCTGACTTAGTACCCCGCCTGGGGTCGCTTGACTGACTTGGGACCCACATGGGGTGACTTGACTGATTTGGAACCCCGCCTGGGGTGGCATGACTGACTTGGTACCCTGCCTTGGGTGGCTTGACTGACTTGGGACCCCGTCTGGGGTGGTTTGACTGACTTGGGACCGTGCCTGGGGTCGTTTAACTGACTTGGGACACCGCCTGGGGTCGTGTGATTGACTTGGGATCCCGCCTGGGGACTTTTGACTGATTGGGACCCCCGCCTGGGGTGACTGACTTGGGACCCCGGCTAGTGTGGCTTGACTGAATTGGGACCCCGGCTGGAAACGATGGACTGACTTGGTACCTTGCCTTGGGTCGCTTGACTGACTTGGGACCCCGCCTGGGATCGTATGACTGACTTGGCACACCGCCTTGGGTCGCTTGACTGACTTGGTGCCCCGCCTGGGGTTTCTTGACAGACTTGGTAACCCGACTGGGGTGGCTTGACTGACTTGGGACCCCGCCTGGTGTGGTTTGACTGACTTTGTACCCTGTCTGGAGTGGCTTGACTGACTTGGAACCCCGCCTGGGGTGGCTTGACTGACTTGGAACCCCGGCTGGGGTCCCTTGACTGACTTGGGATGCCGCCTGGGGTGGCTTGACTGACTTGGAACCCCGATTGGGGTGGCTTGACTGACTTGGCAACCCGCCTGGGGTCACTTGGCTGACTTGGTACCCCGGCTGGGGTCGCTTGGCTGACTTGGTACCCCACCTTGGGTCACTTGGCTGACTTGGTACCCCGCCTGGGGTCGCTTGACTGACTTGGGACCTCGCCTGGAGTCGCTTGACTGTCTTGGGACCCCGCCTGGGGTCACTTGTCTGACTTGGGCCCCCGTCTGGGGTTGCTATACTGACTTGGTACCCCGTCTGGGGTGGCTTGACTGACCTGGGACCCCGTCTGGGGTCGTTTGACTGACTTGGGACCCCGTCTGGGGTCGCTTGACTGACATGGGACCCCGACTGTGGTCGCTAGACTGACTTGGGATCCCGCCTGGGGTGGTTTGACTGACTTGGTATACCGCCTTGGGTCGTTTGACTGACTTGGGACCCTGCCTGAAGTCGATTGACTGACTTGGGAATACGCACGGGGTGGTTTGACTGACTTGGTTCCGTGCCTGGGGTTGCTTGACTGACTTGGGACTCCGTCTGGGATGGCTTGACTGACTTGGGTCCCTATCTGGGGTCGCTTGACTGACTTGGGACCCTGCCTGGGGACGCTTGACTGACTTGGTACCCCTCCTGGGGTGGCTTGACTGACTTTGGACCCCGACTGTGGTCACTTGAGTGACTTGGGACCCCGCCTGCGGTCGCTTGACTGACTTGACACCCCGCATGGGGTCGTCTGACTGACTTAGGACTCCGCCTGGAGTCGCTTGACTGTCTTGGGACCCCACCTGGGGTCGCTTGTATGACTTGGTACCCCGTCCGGGGTGACTATACTGACTTGGTACCCCGCCTGGGGTGGCTTGACTGACTTGAGACCCCGACTGTGGTCGCTTGACTAACTTGGGACCCCGCATGGGGTGGCCTGGATTCGCTTGACTGACTTGGGACCCCGCCTGGCGTGGCTTGACTAACTTGGGACACCGCCTGGTGTGGCTTGACTGACTTGGGACCCCGCCTGGGGTGGCTTGACTGACTTAAGACCCCATCTGGGGTGGCTTGACTGACTTGGGACCCCAGCTGGGGTGGCTTGACTGACTTGGGACTCCGTCTAGGGTGGCTTGACTGACTTGGGACCCCGGCTGTGGTCGCTTGACTGACTTGGGACCCCGACTGGGGTGGCTTGACTGACTTGGTACTCCGCCTGGAGTGGGTTGACTGACTTGGGACCCCATCTGGGGTGACTTGACTGACTTGGAACCCCGGATGGGGCACCTTGAGTGACTTTTAACCCCGCCTGGGGTCACTTGACTGACTTGGCACTTCGCCTGAGGTCGCTTGACTGATTTGGGACCCTGCCTGCAGTCGCTTGTCTGACTTGATACCACGTCTGGGTTGGCTTGACTGACTTGGTACCCCGCCTAGAGTGGCTTGTCTGACTTGAAACCCAGTCTGGGGTGGCTTTACTGACTTGGAACCTCGGCTGGGGTCGCTTGACTGACTTAGTACCCCGACTGGGGTGAGTTGACTGACTTGGGACCCCGTCTGGGGTGGCTTGACTGACTTGGGTCCCAGTGTAAGCTGGCTTGACTGACTTGGGACCGCGCCTAGGGTGGCTTAACTGACTTGGGAACCTGGCTGGAGTCACTTGACTGACTTGGGACCCCGTCTGGGGTGAGTTGACGGACTTGGGACCCTGGCTGGGGCGGCTTAACTGACTTGGGACTCCGCCTGGGGTAGTTTGACTGACTTGTGACCCCGCCTGGAGACGAATGACTGACTTGGGAATACACCTGGGGTGGCTTGACTGACTTGGAACCCCGACTGGAGTCAATGGACTGACTTGAGGTTGTGTGACTGATTTAGAACCCTGTCTGGGGTGACTTGACTAACTATGGACCCCGGCTGGGTTGGCTTGAGTGACTTTGGACCCCACCTGGGGTCGCTTAACTGACTAGGTACCCCATCTGGGGTGGCTTTACTGACTTGGTACCCCGCCTGGGGTGGCTTGACTGATTTGGTACTCCGCCTGGGGTGGCTTGATTTACTTGGGAACCCGGCTGGAGTCACTTGACTGATTTGGTACCCTGCCTGGGGTGTCTTGAGTGACTTGGGACCCCGTCTAGGGTGACTTGACTGACTTGGAAACCCGGCTGGGGCGGCTTGAATGACTTTGGACCCCGCCTGGGGTCGCTTGACTGACTTGACAACCCACCTGGAGTCGCTTGACAGACTTGGGACCCTGCCTGCAGTCTTTTGTCTGACTTGGGACCACGCCTGGGGTGGCTTGACTGATTTGAGACCCCACATGGGGTCGTTTGAATGACTTGGGACACCGCCTGGGGTCGTGTGACTGACTTGGGTCCTCGGCAGCGGTCGCTTGACTGACATGGTACCCCGCCAGGGGTCGCTTAACTGACTTGGTACCCCGCCTGGGGTGGCTTGACTGACTTGGGACCCCGCCTAGGGTGGCTTGACTGACTTGGAACCAAGGCTGGGGTTGCTTGACTGACTTGTGACCACGCCTGGCTTGGCTTGACTGACTTAGGACCCCACCTGGGGAGGCTTAACTGACTTGTGACCCCATCTGGGTTGGCTTAACTGACTTGGAACCCCGTTTGGGGTCGATTGACTGACTTGCGACCCCGTCTGGGGTGGCTTGACTGACTTGGGACCCCGCCTGGGGTCGCTTGACTGACTTGGCACCCTACCTGGGGTCGCTTGACTGACATGGGTCCCCACCTGGGGTCAATGGAGTGACTTGGGTCCTCGCCTGGGGTCGCTTGACTGACATGGGACCCGCCTGGGGTGGCTTGACTGAAATGGAACCCCGTCTTGGGTGGCTTGACTGATGTATGACCCCAGCTGGGGTCGTTTGATTGACTTGGGACACCGCCTGGGGTTGATTGACTGACTTGGGACCCCGCCTGCGGTGGTTTGACTGACTTGGGACCCCGCCTGTGGTCGTTTGACTGACTTGGGATCCCGCCTGGGGTGGCTTGACTTACTTGGGACCCAGCCTGGGGTCGTTTGACTAATTTGGGACACCGCCTGGATAGTGTGACTGACTTGGGACCCCGGCTGGGGTCGCTCGTATGACTTGGGACCCCGGCTGGGGTTGCTTGACTGACTTGCGACCCCGTCTGGGGTGGCTTGACAGACTTGGGACACCCTCTGCGGTCGATTGACTGACTTCGAATCCGCTTGGGGTGGCTTCACTGACTTGGTTTCCCACCTGGGGTCGCTTGACTGACTTGGGACTCTGCCTGGAGTGGCTTGACTGAAATTGAACCCCGTCTGGAGTGTCTTGTCAGACTTGGTACCCCGCCTGGGGTCGCTTGACTGACTTTTGTCCCCTCATGGGGTGGCCTGACTGACTTGGAACCCCGCTTGGGGTGGCTTCACTGACTTGGGACCCCGTTTGACCCCGTCTGATTTGGGACCCCGTCTGACCCCATCTGACTTGGGACCCCGTCTGTGGTGTGTTTACAGACTTGGTACCCCGCCTGGGGTCAATAAAGTAACTTGGGACCCCGCATGGGGTGGCATGACTGAATTGGGACCCCGCATGAGGTGGTATGACTGACTTGGGACCCCATCTGACTTGGGACCCCATCTGACTTGGGACCCCATCTGGGGTGTCTTGACAGACATGGTACCCCGCATGGGGTCGCTTTACTGACTTGGGACCCCGCATGGGGTGGCATGAGTGACTTGGGACCCCGCATGAGGTGGTATGACTGACTTGGGACCCCACATGGGATGGCTTGACTGACTTGCTACCCCGTCTGGGGTGTCTTTACTGACTTGGGACCCCTTCTGGGGTGTTATGACAGACATAGCACACCGCCTGGGGTCGCTTGACTGACTTGGGACCCTGCCTGGGTTCGATTGACTGACTTCGAACCCCGCCTGGGGTGACTTGACTGACTTGGGACCCGGCATGGGGTGGCTTGACTGACTTGGTACCCCGTCTGGGGTGGCTTTATTGACTTGGGACCCCGCCTGGGGTCGCTTGACTGACTTGGTGCCCCGCATGGCGTGTCTTGACTGACTTGGGACCCCGTCTGGGGTGTATTGACAGACATAATACCCCGCCTGGGGTCGCTTGACTGACTTGGGACCCCGCCTGGGTTTGATTGACTGACTTCGAACCCCGCTTGGGGTGGCTTGACTGACTTGAAACTCCGTCTGAATTGGGACCCCGTCTGACCCCGTCTGACTTGGGCCCCCGTCTGGGGTGTCTTGACAGACATGGTACCCCGCCTGGGGTCGCTTGACTGACTTCGAACCCCGCTTGTGGTGGCTTGACTGACTTGGGACTCCGTCTGACTTGGGACCCCGTCTGACCCCGTCTGACTTGGGACCCCGTATGGGGTGTCTTGACCGACATGGAATCCGCCTGGGGTCGCTTGACTGACTTGGGACCCGCATGGGGTGGCATTACTGACTTGGGTCCCCGCATGGGGTGGTATGACTGACTTGGGACCCCGCATGGGGTGGCTTGACTGACTTGGTACCCCTTCTGGGGTGGCTTTACTGACTTCGGACCCCGCCTGGGGTGTCTTGACTGACTTGGTGCCCCGCCTGGGGTGTCTTGACTGACTTGGGACCCCGTCTGACCCCGTCTGACATGGGACTCCGTCTCGGGTGTCTTGACAGACATGGTACCTCGCCTGGGGCCGCTTGACTGACTTGGGACCCCGCATGGGGTGGCATGACTGACTTGGGACCCCGCATGAGGTGGTATGACTGACTTGGGACCCCACATTGGGTGGCTTGACTGACTTGGTACCCCGTCTGGGGTGGCTTTACTGACTTCGGACCCCACCTGGGGTCACTTGACTGACTTGGTGCCCCGCATGGGGTGTCTTGACTGACTTGGGACCCCGTCTGGGGTGTCTTGACAGACATGGTACCCCGCCTGGGGACGCTTGACTGATTGGGATCCCGCATGGGGTGGCATGAGTTACTTGGGACCCCGCATGGGGTGGTATGACTGAAATGGGACCCCGCCTGGGGTCGCTTGACAGACTTGGTGCCCTGCCTGGGGTGTCTTGACTGACTTGGGACCCCATCTGACTTGGGACCTCATCTGATTTGGGACCCCGTCTGGGGTGTCTTGAAAAACATGGTACCCTGCCTGGGGTCGCTTGACTGACTTGGGACCCCGCATGGGGTTGCATGACTGACTTGGGACCCCGCATGAGGTTGCTTGACTGACTTGGTACCCCGTCTGGGGTGGCTTTATTGACTTGGGAACCAGTCTGACCCCGTCTGACTTGGGACCCCGTCTGACTTGGAAACCTGTCTCGGGTGTCTTGACAGACATGGTACCCTGTCTGGGGTCGCTTGACTGACTTCGAACACCGATTGGGGTGGCTTGACTGACTTGGGACCCCATCTGACCCTGTCTGACTTGGGACCCTGTCTGACTTGGAACCCCATGTGGGGTGTCTCGACAGACATGGAACCCGCCTGGGGTCGCTTGACTGACTTGGGACCCGCATGGGGTGGCATGACTGACTTGGGTCCCCGCATGGGGTGGTATGACAGACTTGGGACCCCGCATGCGGTGGCTTGACTGACTTGGTACCCCTTCTGGGGTGGCTTTATTGACTTCGAAGCCCACCTGGGGTGGCTTGATTGACTTGGGACCCAGTCTGACCCCGTCTGACTTGGGACCCCGTCTGACTTGGAACCCCGTCTCGGGTGTCTTTACAGACATGATACCCTGCCTGGGGTCGATTGACTGACTTGGGACCCCGTCTGGGTTCGATTGACTGACTTCGAACACCGATTGGGGTGGCTTGACTCACTTGGGACCCCGTCTGACTTGGGACCCCGTCTGACTTGGGACCCCGTGTGGGGTGTCTTGACAGACATGGAACCCGCCTGGGGTCGCTTGACTGTCTTGGGACCCGCATGGGGTGGCATTACTGACTTGGGACCCGCATGGGGTGGCTTGACTGACTTGGGACCCGCATGGGGTGGCTTGACTGACTTGGTACCCCTTCTGTGGTGGCTTTACTGACTTCGGCCCCCGCCTGGTGTCGCTTGACTTACTTGGTGCCCCGCCTGGGGTGTCTTGACTGACTTGGAACCCCGCATGGGGTGGTATGACTGACTTGGGACCCCACATGGGGTAGCTTGACTGACTTGGTACCCCGCCTGGGCTGGCTTGACTGACTTGGGACCCCGTCTGACCCCGTCTGACTTGGGACTCCGTCTCGTGTGTCTTGACAGAATAGGTACCCCGCCTGGGGTCGCTTGACTGACTTGGGAACCCGCATGGGGTGGCATGACTTACTTGGGACCCCGCATGGGGTGGTATGACTGAAATGGGACCCCGCATGAGGTGGTTTGACAGACATGGTACACCGCCTGTGGTCGCTTGTCTGACTTGGGACCCCGCCTGGGGTCGCTTGACAGACTTGGTGCCCCGCCTGGGGTGTCTTGACTGACTTGGGACCCCATCTGACTTGGGACCCCGTCTGACTTGGGACCCCGTGTGGGGTGTCTTGACAGACATGGAACCCGCCTGGGGTCGCTTGACTGACTTGGGACCCGCATGGGGTGGCATTACTGACTTGGGTCCCCGCATTGGGTGGTATGACTGACTTGGGACTCCGCATGGGGTGGCTTGACTGACTTGGTACCACTTCTGGGGTGGCTTTACTGACTTCGAAGCCCGCCTGGGGTCGCTTGACTGACTTGGTGCCCCGCCTGGGGTGTCTTGACTGACTTGGGACCCCGTCTCAGGTGTCTTGACAGACATGGTACTCTGCCTGGGGTCGCTTGACTGACTTGGGACCCCGCCTGGGTTCGATTGACTGACTTCGAACACCGATTGGGGTGGCTTGACTCACTTGGGACCCCGTCTGACCCCGTCTGATTTGGGACCCCGTCTGGCGTGACTTGACTGACTTGGGCCCACCTGGGATTCCTTGACTGACGTGGGACCCCATCTGGGGTGGCATCACTGACTTTGGACCCTGTCTGGGGTGACTTAACTAACTTTGGATCCCGGCTGGGGTGGCTTCAGTGACTTGGGACCCCGCCTGGGGTGGCTTGACTGGCTTGGGACCCGGCCTGGGGTGGCTTGACTGAAATGGAAAACCGTCTAGGGTGGCTTGACTGACTTGGGAACCCGTCTGGGGTGGTTTGACTGACTTGGGACCCAGTGTGGGCTGGCTTGACTGATTTGGGACCGCGCCTAGGGTGGCTTAACTGACTTGGGAACCTGGCTGGAGTCACTTTACTGACTTGGTAACCAGCCTGGGTTGGCTTGACTGACTTGGGACCCCGTTTGGGGTGAGTTGACGGACTTGGGACCCCGCCTTGGGTGGCTTGACTGACTTGGGACCCCGTCTGGGGTCGCTTGACGGACTTGGCACCCCGTCTGGGGTCACTTGACTAACTTGGGACCCTGCCTGGAATCGCTTGACTGACTTGGGACCCCGTCTGGGGTCGCTTGACTGACTTGGGACCCCGTGTGGGCTGGCTTGACTGACTTGGGACCGCGCCTATGGTGGCTTAACTGACTTGGGACCCAGTCTGGGGTGTCTTGACTGACCTGGAACCCCGCCTAGGGTGGCTTGACTGACTTGGGACCCCGCCTGGGGTGGCTTGACTGACTTGGTACCCTGCCTGGCGTGCCTTGACTAATTTGGGACACCGCTTGGGGTCGATTGACTGATTTGGGACCACGCCTGGAGTCGAATGACTGACTTGGGAATATACCTGGGGTAGCTTGACTGACTTGGAACCCCGGCTGGAGTCGATGGACTGACTTGGTACACCGCCTGAGGTCATGTGACTGACTTAGGACCCCGTCTGGGGTGACTTGACTGAGTTGGGCCCACCTGGGTTTCCTTGATTGACGTGGGACCCCGTCTGGAGTGTCTTCACTGACTTTGGACCCTGTCTGGGGTGACTTGACTAACTTTGGATCCCGGCTGGGGTGGCTTGAGTGACTTGGAACCCCGCCTGTGGTCGCTTAACTGACTAGGTACCCCAACTGGGGTGGCTTTACTGACTTTAGACCCTGCCTGGGGTCGCTTGACTGATTTGGTGCCCCGCCTGGGGTGACGACTGAATTAAGACCCCGTCTGGGGTGTCTTTACAGACTTGGTACCCCGCCTGGGGTGGCTTGACTGACTTGGGACCCCATCTGGGGTGACTTGACTGACTTGGTACCACGTCTGGGGTGGCTTGACTGACTTGGTACCCTGCCTGGGGTGACTTGACAGACTTGGGACCCCGTCTGGGGTGGCTTGACTGACTTGGTACACCGCCTAGGGTCCTGTGACTGACTTGGAACCCCACCTGGGGTCGTTTGACTGACTTGGGTCCTGCCTGGGGTGGCTTGACTGACTTGGGACCCCGCCTGGGGTGGCTTGACTGACTTGGACCCCGCCTGGGGTTGCTTGACTAACTTGGGACCCCGCTTGAGGTGGCTTGACTAACTTAGGACCACCCTTGGGGTCGTTTGACTGACTTGGGACACCGCATGGGGTCGTTTGACTGACTTGGGACCCCGTCTGGGGTTGATTGACTGACTTGGTATCCCGCCTGGGGTCACTTCACTGACTTGGGACTCCGCCTGGGGTCACTTGACGAACCTGGGACCTCGGCTGTGGTCGCTTGAAAGACTTGGGACCCCGCCTGGCGTGGTTTGACTGACTTGGGACCCCACCTGGGGTGCCTTGACTGACTTGGTACCCCGCCTGGGGTGGCCTAACTGACTTGGGACCCCGTCTGGGGTGGCTTGACTTACTTGGTACACCACCTAGGGTCCTGTGACTGACTTACGATCCCACCTGGGGTCGTTTGACTGACTTGGGACACTGTCTGGGGTCGTGTGACTGACTTGGTACCCCGCCTGGGGTGGATTGACTGACTTGGGAGCCAGGCTTAGGTCGCTTCACTGACTTGGTACCCCGACTGGGGTGGCTTAACTGACTTGGGACCTCGTCTGGGGTGGCTTGACTGACTTGGTACACCGTCTGCGGTGGCTTGACTGACTTGGTACACCGTCTGCGGTGGCTTGACAGACTTGGGAACCCACCTGAGGTGACTTGACTGACTTGGGACCCCGGCTATGGTCGCTTGACTGACTTGGGACCCCGCCTGGCGTAGCGTTAATTCCTTGGGACCCCGCCTGGGGTTGCTTGACTGACTTGGGACCCCGCCTGCGGAGGCTTGACTGACTTGGGACCCTGTCTGGGGTGGCTTGACTGACTTGGTACCCTGCCTGGGGTTTCTTAACTATCTTGGGACCCCGTTTGGGGTGGCTTGACTGACTTAGGACCACCCCTGGGGTCTTTGACTGACTTGGGACACCGCCTGGGGTCGTGTGACTGACTTGGGACCCTGGCTGGGGTTGCTTGACTGACTTGGTACCCCACTTAGGGTGGCTTGACTGACTTGGGACTCCGCCTGGGGTCACTTGACGAACCTGGGACCCCGGCTGTGGTCGCTTGAAAGACTTGGGACCCCGCCTGGCGTGGCTTGACTGACTTGGGACCCCACCTGGGGTGCCTTGACTGACTTGGTACCCCGCCTGGGGTGGCCTAACTGACTTGGGACCCCGTCTGGGGTGGCTTGACTGACTTGGTACACCACCTAGGGTCCTGTGACTGACTTGGGAGGCTTGACTGACTTGGTACACCTTCTGGGGTGGCTTGACTGACTTGGTACTCCGCCTGGGGTGGCTTGACTGACTTGGGAATCCAGCTGGGGTCGCTTGACTGACTTGGTACCCCGCCTGGGGTGGATTGACTGACTTGGGAGCCAGGCTTGGGTCGCTTCACTGACTTGGTACCCCGACTGGGGTGGCTTAACTGATTTGGGACCTCGTCTGGGGTGGCTTGACTGACTTGGTACACCTTCTGGGGTGGCTTGACTGACTTGGTACACCGTCTGCGGTGGCTTTACAGACTTGGGACCCCGCCTGAGGCGACTTGACTGACTTGGGACCCCGGCTGTGGTCGCTTGACTGACTTGGGACCCCGCCTGGCGTGGCGCTAATTCCTTGGGACCCCGCCTGGGGTTGCTTGACTGACTTGGGACCCCGCCTGCGGAGGCTTGACTGACTTGGGACCCTGTCTGGGGTGGCTTGACTGACTTGGTACCCTGCCTGGGGTTGCTTGACTATCTTGGGACCCCGTTTGGGGTGGCTTGACTGACTTAGGACCACCCCTGGGGTCTTTGACTGCCTTGGGACACCGCCTGGGGTCGTGTGACTGACTTGGTACCCTGTCTGGGGTTGCTTGACTAACTTGGGACCCCGTTTGGGGTGGCTTGACTGACTTAGAACCACCCCTGGGGTCGTTTGACTGACTTGGGACACCACCTGGGGTCGTGTGACTGACTTGGGACCCCGGCTGGGGTCGCTTGACTGAATTGGTACCCCACCTGGGGTCTCTTGACTGACTTGGGACCCCGCCTGGGGTGGCTTGATGCCTTGGGACCCCACCTGGGGAGGCTTGACTGACTTGGGACCCCCCCTGGGGTGGCTTGACTGACTTGGTACCTTGCCTGGGGTCACTTGACTGGCTTGGTACCCTGCCTGGGGAGGCTTGACTAACTTGGGACCCCGCTTGGGAGGGCTTGACTGAATTAGGACCACCCCTGGGGTCTTTGACTGACTTGGGACACCGCCTGGGGTCGTGTGACTGACTTGGTACCCTGGCTGGGGTTGCTTGACTGACTTGGTACCCCACTTAGGGTGGCTTAACTGACTTGGGTCCCTGCCTGGGGTGGCTTGACTGACTTGGGACCACCCCTGGGGAGGCTTGACTGACTTGGGAACCAGGCTGGGGTGGCTTGACTGACTTGGTACCCTGACTGGGGTTGCTTGACTGACTTGGGACCCCACTTGGGGTGGCTTGACTGACTTAGGACCCTGCCTGGGGTTGCTTGACTAACTTGGGACCCCGCTTGGGGTGTTTTGACTGACTTGGGTTCCCGCCTGGGGAGGCTTGACTGACTTGGGACCCCGGCTGGGACGGCTTGACTGACTTGGTACCTTGCCTGGGGTTGCTTGACTAACTTGGGGCCCCACTTGGGGTGGCTTGACTGACTTAGGACCACTCCTGGAGTTGCTTGACTAACTTGGGACCCCGCTTGGGGTAGCTTGACTGACTTAGGACCCCGTTTGGGGTGGCTTGACTGACTTAGGACCACCCCTGGGGTCATTTGACTGACTTGGGACACCACCTGGGGTCGTGTGACTGACTTGGGACCCCAGCTGGGGTCGCTTGACTGACTTGGTACCCCACCTGGGGTCGCTTGACTGACTTGGGACCCCGCCTGGGGTGGCTTGACTGCCTTGGGACCCCGCCTGGGGTGGCTTGACTGCCTTGGGACCCCGCCTGGGGAGGCTTGACTGACTTGGAACCCCGCCTGGGGTGGCTTGACTGACTTGGTACCTTGCCTGGGGTCACTTGACTGGCTTGGTACCCTGCCTGGGGTTGCTTGACTAACTTGGGACCCCGCTTGGGGTGGCTTGACTGATTTAGGACCACCCCTGGGGTCGTTTGACTGACTTGGGACACCGCCTGGGCTGGCTTGACTGACTTGGGACCCCGCCTGGGGTGGCTTGACTGCCTTGGGACCCCGCCTGGGGAGGCTTGACTGACTTGGGACCCCCCCTGGGGTGGCTTGACTGACTTGGTACCTTGCCTGGGGAGGCTTGACTAACTTGGGACCCCGCTTGGGGTGGCTTGACTGAATTAGGACCACCCCTGGGGTCTTTGACTGACTTGGGACACCGCCTGGGGTCGTGTGACTGACTTGGGACCCTGGCTGGGGTTGCTTGACTGACATGGTACCCCACTTAGGGTAGCTTGACTGACTTGGGACCCTGCCGGGGGTCACTTGACGAACTTGGGACCCCAGCTTTGGTCGCTTGAATGACTTGGGACCCCGCCTGGCGTGGCTTGACTGACTTGGGACCCCACCTGGGGTGGCTTGACTGACTTGGGACCCCGTCTAGGATGGCTTGACTGACTTGGGACCCCGTCTGGGGAGGCTTGACTGACTTAGTACCCCGCCTGAGGTGGATTGACTGACTTGGGAACCAGGCTGGGGTCTCTTGACTGACTTGGTACCCCGCCTGGGGTGGCTTAACTGACTTGGGACCCCATCTGGGGTGGCTTGACTGACTTGGTACACCGCCTAGGGTCCTGTGACTGACTTCGGACCCCACCTGGGGTCGTTTGACTGACTTGGGACACCGTCTGGGGTCGTTCGACTGACTTGGGACCCCAGTCTGGGTCGCTTGACTGACTTGTTACCCTGCCTGGGGTGGATTGACTGACTTGGGAGCCAGGCTGGGGTTGCTTGACTGACTGGGGTACTATACCTGGGAATAAATCCCTAGATATATAAGTAATAATGGTACTATACCTGGGAATAAATAACTAGATATATAAGTAATAATGGTACTATACCTGGGAATAAATACCTAGATATATAAGTAATAATGGTACTATACCTGGGAATAAATACCTAGATATATAAGTAATAATGGTACTATACCTGGGAATAAATATCTAGATATATAAGTAATAATGGTACTATACCTGAGGATTTATCACCATGAAACTTTGCAGCAATAACTCCAGTAAAATAAAGCGCAAGAAGCACATATCTTCCTTTCAGAGCCATCGTCAATGAAAGAGGTAAAGAAAGTCCTGATCCTGTGGTTTTGTGCATCTCCCCTCTATGATGTCACAAACACCATGTCACATGATGTCACAGTGTACAAATCACCTAATATATTTAAATCAGTATTTTCCCTTTAACATAACTACTTGCAATACTGGCTTCTTTTATTGGAATTTGATAAAAATTTTCTCAGACTTGATTTAATAACTGTACACATAGAGGACCGGATCCCGACCTACGCATGCTTTATAGGCGCGTAAGGTCATTACGGTCGATTGCGTAGTGAGGAATGCACACCCTCTGCACTCCCCGCTAGTAGTAAAATCTGGACACTTAAATTTTAACGACCAGTTCTATGCGCTTACGGCCACATTCCTGATCGTAACAGGGCTTCCCCACCTCACTGTCCCCTCATTTACATGTGTATCTCCGCCTTTTACGGCAGAGATATGACTTTTGTAAGTGAGGGGACAGCCCCTTTACCATAACATGCGGTGTACATAACATATGTTACGTACGCCGACGCTTATGGCATCGTAGGGAAATCACGTACGCGCCATATGTAATTCTCCTGTCGGACTTAACCGAGGATCAGGCCCATAATTGTGTGTGTGTGTGTGTGTGTGTGTGTGTATAT
>WWET01002166.1:68908-79023 GCA_011038615.1 Limnodynastes dumerilii
CATAAATAAACATCATCAATAAATAGAAGGTAACCAGTTCCATTGCCAGCCATACATGACCACACCATGGGCCTGATCCAGAATAACGCCCGCCGTCGCTAGGACGTAAGCGTAAGCCGATCTGCGCATGCGCCGGGACGATGTTGCCCGACGTCCTCCAGCGTCCCTACGTTCAGGTTAGTGTAGGTGGGTGGGGGGAAAGGTAGTTAAATGAGGGTAGGAGGGCGGGCTAAGCGGCCATACGATCGTGTGCGAGCGGAAGTTAGGGTAGCCTTCAGCCGGCGTAAGGAAGGGGCTATACGCCCGCACAGGGGGAGTGTCAGGGTAAGTAAACGCCGATACGCTGTGCTTTAGTAAGCACAGCGCATTGGCGTAGGTCTGGATAAGGCCACATGACACTACCACCACCATGCTTAACTTAATAAGGTGCTAAGTTTTGGGTTTAAATTTTAGTTTCCGAAATGCAAATGTAGAATCAACTCAACCTTTTACCTGCTTAATTGATGATGAAATAACGAGGGAATGGACCACACATGTCCATGAAATAGCTTTAGAGTCAATGGGCCTGATCCAGAGCTACGGAGCGTTAGCACGCTCAGCGCTACATCGTACCTTTGGATCAGGCCCAATGGACCATTACTATTGGTCACTTAAAAAGTGGGAGGCACAAATAGAAATCATTGTAATTATTACACTGGTCACCTGATTTGGAAGTAAATACACTCAAATTAAAGGTGAACTTACATTAAAGAAAATTAAATTAAATTAATTGAAATTAAATAAAATTAAATTAAATTAAAACTGACAGCAAAAAGCTCGATTTGAAGCTGAAAGCACTCACTTTCTCCCTTCATATGGAAGTATAGTTAATCCCTGTCAACAATCAAAAGCTAACACATTGCGTCTGCCGTTTGCGAAAATTTCGCATAAAAATCGCAATACGCCTATTTCGGTATGCGAACGATTCGCAATCCGATTTTTCGTAAAATACATGTATTCTACTAGAAGATTTTGGAAAATCAGATTTTCGAAATTGACCATTATTCTACTTTGCTCTGTATCGAAATGTACGCTATTCTAAATAAAGATGTATTCGAAATACAGACTTTCGAATTAGAATGATTATAATTTCAGACTAGTATAAATAGAAACATTTAGGTGTATGCATTTTTCGAATTTTAGCAATTGGGAGAAAATTCGAATTCGCAAAAGAAATTTCGCAATTCGAATTTTCGAAATTGGGATTTTCTAACCGGGGACCCACACCCCTCCTAGCCATCTACTGCTAATAGCTCCTCTAATCTGGAAAGCACACAGAGAGATCCAGACATCTGTTACATCTACAGCCATACCGAGCAGCGAATCCCCCGTGCATTGGTGATAGCGGCTAGTCTTCCGCTGCGGGGGTGAGTGCTCGCAATCATACCACCAGCGCTCATGCTGACTGCCGAGCCCGCTGTGAGAGAAGCCTTATTTGTCTGTGCCGCGGTGACTGCTACACCACCGTACCTTCACTGAGGATAATCACTTTTTCCATCTGTATCACTCGCTACATTACTGGACTGCTACTGATTAAGGAGATCTTTTTGCTATCTAGATACCATCTCTATGATTGAAATGTGAGCGCATATTTAGAGCAATATTAGTGAGGATTTAGGCGGGGACGCCTGCCGCTCTGCACCTACTAACTCTCCACAATCAGCTAATAGGGGCTGATTCAGAGATGCAATTACACCTTTTTTTAGGTGCAAGTGTACAGCCAGGCTAAACTATTTTTCAAAGTAAGGGGTGTTAATTAATTTAAAATCTTTTGCATGCAGGGAAAATACATTACTTTTCCACATAGAACTAAAATACTGCATAGTTATATGTTTATTCTATAAAATGGAGTTGAGCTAAGAAACTTCACCTCCTAATTTTAATTCTGGTTTCACAATCTAAATCTGCCTCCCCTTGCAATTTAACTTGGTATTGCTCAGGTTTACACTTACACCTAAAAAAAAGGGGAAGTGCAACTCTGAATCAGCCCCATAGTCATTATCTCTGTATCCAGAGGAATAACCATATGATTCTGGTGGGGTAAGCCGTCTATCCTGTTTATCAGGAGACATTTTCATCATTGATCATCAATTGTGCACATAAGCCATAATAATATCAGCATTATCGGATGTTGTTGGATTTATCTATACCCACTCTGTGAATTTGCTCTGATCTGTGCCTTAATTGTTTGTTTTATCCTATGAATATATGGTCTTTTATATATCTATATTGTTATTATCATTAAGCTTTTAATAACGTTGTCAATTGAAATAAAAGTTTTCCTATCTAAGGAAAAAAATGTTTTGAATACACTTAAAGTGCTTACTAGTTTTCTACTTTTTGTATTAGACTGTACCAACAAGCAAAGGAATCTCTAGTAATTGTCTGATAAATGATGCATAAAGATAAGCAACTGCAAAGGGCTGAGTGTTCTCACTACTATTTAGGATTATTATTCATTATTTTATTGCAGTTGTGTTAGACAGAATAGTAAGATATTTAGTCAAACTATACATAACAAAGAAAATAGTTAAAGCTTCTAAAATGTAAAATTATTCATCCTTAGGTGGAAAAATACTAAACTATAATTAAATTAGTCTAATTAACTACTAGTAAAATTACATAAAATACTGTAGTATTGACAAAGCAAATGATATATATTTAAGACAAAACATTTCTATTGTTTCAGATGAGTGTGAGAAATAAACCTCAGACCTAATCCCCCTGCTTTATTTCATGTGGTCTGGAGATGTACTATCCTAGCTTTGTATAAGTAAAAATACTAACTGTGGCACTTCAAAATAGGTGGTGATACAGAGCAACCACAACAAATCTGGGTGCAAATTTGCACCTGGACAAACTAATGTGCAATGTGAGGACTGGAACTGTAATTAATCATTTTGCATGCAATGAAAATACTTTATCTTCCGCTTTTAACACAGATATACTGATCGGCTTTTGTTTTGTTTTTTCTGTAATTTAGAACTAAATGATGAAATATCACTTTTCTTTCCTTTAGCCTTAATGATACTGTTGAATATCCTAAAAGCTTTCATAAGTACATTAATTAATGTATGTTCAATTATTAAGTGTTGTCAGAATACTTTGAGAAATGAAATACATTTAATTTATGTATTTGCTTCCATTTACTAAAAGTAATATGGTTCTGAAGGGGGCGTGGCCTGAGCGGCAATGGTGTAGGTCGCAGATAACGGAGCTCCGTGGTCAGTATCCTCCATATCATCCTTAGGTGACTGTGTGACCTTCCTCCCTGGCCTCAAGTGAATCCTGGGGACTGTGGGGGACCGCTGGGCATAACTGTGGTCCGGATTTCAACTTACCCTTGGTGGCAGCGGTGACCTCTCCCTGGTGGCTGGCAGCTGACGACCCTCTTTCCCGGCGGTGAGCGGCTGCGGCAGGTGCGTGGGACGGAGCTGGAGTGGTGCGGAGTGCAGGCAGTGGGGTGCTTCTCTGTGGGGGGTGAGGATACCACTGCTCCTCACTGTGGTCTGTCCCTGGACAGTTTCCCTCCCTGGGTCCCCTGAGAGGATTTGCTGCACAGTTTCTCGCCCTTTCTCAGAAAGGTGGCGCCATCTTGGGGCTGCTGGAATCGCTGTAGTATCTCCTGCAAACTGCATACCCTGTTATACTCACTCTCCTGGGGTCCTGCATTCTTTGTGGAATGGCTTGCACCTGGAGCAAATCACAATATAGCACTTCCATCTGGATGTTATAATTATACTACTCTCAACTCCTGTCCTGCTTTTATACTTACCTGCAGTACTTGTTGTGAGACTGTCAAAGTGTTAAGGGTGCTTCCTATAATACATCTCTCTACAACTGCCTGGTCTAGCAGTGCAACATAGCCATCATCATTTTCCTGGGGGGCCTGCAATAATTTCTGTGTGAAGGGGCTTGCACCTGGTAGTGGAACACAGCACTGAGAGTGATACTGTCATACAGCTCCTAACTCCTGATCCTGCTTTTATACTTATACACAGCACTTGTTATATGGGTATCATACTGTGAAGGATGCTACTTATCATTTCCATCTGTCTACAGTTATCTGGTCTAATAGTGTAACATATGCCTGGACCCTCCTTCTTATTACTGTAATATACATAGAGACTGTCTCCCTGGTATATTTTCCATAAGGACTGCTGGCGTGGCTGCTCTGCTGGGGTCTATTCCTCTGAAGTGACTCTGGACTGAGTTTGTAACTCCCTGAGGGCTAATATAACAACTGTGCTACCTGGAAAGTGTTACTGTGACATTAATTTCCCTTTCTACTCAGTGCAAAAAACTCATCTCTTCATCAATGGGGAAAAATTCACAAGCTGCGGCAGCTACAAGGCTTAAGCAGTTTGCCCACCAAGGTGCAAAAGCCCCCTCTCTCCCCTCGCCGGATAGAGAACCCTCTTTGCCAGATAGGGTGTCATCGGAGCAGCCTGACATTAATATGGCGCAATTGTTGGAGGCGATTACTGCATCGGAATCCCGCCTGTCAGTGCAAATAGGAGAGGTTAAATCGGATAACTTGGTACTCAGACAGGATGTCCTTAAAATTCGGGAGAGAGTGGGAGAAGTCGAGGCTAGAGTGTCTACGCTGGAGGACTCTGTTGCTCCAATTAAGGCCCAGATGACGGAGGTGCAGTCGCAGATGTCTACCTTACGGGCTAAAATCACCGACATGGAAGGCCGTCTGCGGAGAAATAATGTCCGTTTCCTGGGTTTTCCTGAGAAGTAGGAGGGCTCCCAACCTGAAACTTTTCTTGAAACATGGTTGACAGCTTTTCGGCAAGGAGCAATTTTCTTCTCAATTTGTGGTGGAAAGGGCTCATAGGATGCCGGGTCAGAGTCCTCCACTGGGTGCGCCTCCGTGCACTCTCATCGCAAGATTCCTTAATTTCAAAGATAGAGACTCCATACTTCACTTGGCTCATCTAAAAGCTCCACTGCTCTTCAATAACCAGAGGATTTCGGTGTTTCCAGACCTTGCGGCAGATATTCAGCGTTCCAGGGCACAATTTCTGCAAGTCAAGAGGCGCCTGAGAGACCTTCAGCTCCCCTACGCTATGCTCTACCCTTCTAGGCTGCAGGTTGTAGCTGAGGGCCAGACACACTTTTTCGACACCCCCAAGGGATGCGGCCAGTTGGCTTGACAGGAACAGGCCAGGGCGGCGTCAGGTGGAGGACGCGTGAGCTTAATCCTGATGTATGACATGTACGGTGAATTTTGCCTTATGTTTTCTTTTTCAGGTGGCCATGGACTTTAATTGGTGAGACTTTCCATTTAGGTAAAATATTGGCTATTGCCTGCTTCACCTGATATAGCAATGGCTGAGAGGTCCATCTGTTTAGCTGAAGGAGGTTACACTTTGCCTTATTGCATTTACACGGAACTCTATAGCTAGGGGATTTAAGGGTTTTAAGAGTTTGGAGTAAGACCAGGCACTGTAAAGTTCAAGGTTGTCCTACCCGGATGTGAGTCTCATGTCTGGGTTTTTTGAGGTGTTAGGTTATAAGATATACATTGTGTTTGAGAATGTATATGGGGTGGGGGGCATTGGGGAGCAAAGGGGAAGTTAGGGTGGGTAAGAGTTCGAATAGGGTTGGTTGGGGTTCAAAAGTCAAATGCAGTGATGTATATTCAATTAAGATGTTCATTTTTTGATTCTCTGGTATCCTAGAATGGTGTAGCAGGTTTTATGGTTCTAACATATATGGTTTATTATGTCCCTGTTGATGCTAAACGCATATCTTTGCTAATACAGAATGGTATTAGGTAACTCCGCAAATTCTTCCCCCCTATCATTGCTAAGCTGGAATGTTCGTGGTTTGAATGATAGGGTTAAAAGATCTCTTGTGCTACAGCAGGTGAAACGATATGGGGCGGATGTCACATGTTTGTTGGAAACACACCTGTCTGGGAGTAAAGTGCTAGCACTTAAGTGTCAGTGGGAAGGCCAATCCTTTCACTCCTCCTGTACGACACATTCTAGAGGGGTCTCTGTCCTTGTTCATAAACAAGTTAGTTTTCATTTGGATAGAGTTAAAACTGATCCACAGGGTAGATATATTTTTATGTCTGCATTTATTTTTTCTGTTTTCATCTCATGCTTGGTATGGGCAGTTGGACAGATGTGGCAGCTATTTGGCCTACCTCTCTAGAGAGGCGCAGTCTACAACAATTATTACTGAAATAAAAGATAGCGGGGGGCAGCTGCATTGTACCACTCTGGATATTGCCCAGGTGTTTTTAGACCATTATAAGACAGTATATGCTTCTAGGGCCAGATATAGCGCCGCAGAACTTGGTGAGTTCCTAGATACCATTACTTTGCCTCAGTTGTCATCTGAGAGTCGATTTCTCCTAAACTCCCCCATAGAAGTTGCTGAGATAGAGACAGCAATAAACTCTTTTCCCACAAAAAAGGCTTCTCATCCAGAAATTAGAGGGATTGTTGCGGGTAAAACAGATGAGAAAGTTGCTTTATACGCTGATGATCTTCTCCTGTTTCTTGCTGACTACCAGGGATTCATGGCAGCCTTGCTTCGGACGGTAGATAAATTCGGGATATATAAAGGACTTTTAATTAACTGGGACAAGTCATATATAATGCCAATGAGAGGGTCGCTACCTGAGTCCCCGCTTGCTCCCTGCTCCTTACAGTGGACATCTAAATTCCAATACTTAGGTATAACAATTTTGAATACTATGTCGGATTTCTGTTCTTTGAATCTGCTGCCCTTGATCCATACGCTGGGAGTCAGGATGAAATTTTGGCGCAAATTGCCGCTTACTGCCATGGGAAGGGTTAATCTGATTAAGATGACGGTACAGCCTAAGTTATTGTATGTTCTCCTGCAGTCGCCTGTACATATTCCTCGCAAGTTGTTTTCCAAACTTATTTCCTTGATTACTACCTTTGTGTGGGGGGGGGGGGGGTAAAAGAGTTAAGGCCAGTAAGAGAACCTTAGTCGGTCCAGGAGTGTCAGTGGGTAGGCCAATCCTTTCACTCCTCCTGTACGACACATTCTAGAGGGGTCTCTGTCCTTGTTCATAAACAAGTTAGTTTTCATTTGGATAGAGTTAAAACTGATCCACAGGGTAGATATATTTTTATGTCTGCATTTATTTTTTCAGTCCCTATGATTATAGCAGCAGTCTATATACCCCCTCCCTTTTCCCCGGAAATTCTTAAACATTTAATTGATTTTGTCTCTTTAACGCCCACAGTCCCTTTATTATGTATGGGGGATTTTAATATGATCCTTGACCCTCTGTTAGATAGATGGCAAGAGAGTGGCTCTGTCCATGGTTACTCTTCACCAAGGTTGGCTGCCATGTTAAAAGAATTGGAGTTGGTAGATATATGGCGGTGCGGGAACCTTGCTTTAGTCCAATTCTCCTGCTTCTCCTCCTCGTATAACACATTTTCTAGAATTGACTTAGCGCTGGTATCACGTAATCATATGATGTCTGTGGTTGATGTTGGGTACTTGACCAGGGGAATATCGGATCATGCTCCACTTAAAGTCTCATGGAATATTAATTCTCCGAAGGGGGCAGCTTATTGGAAACTTAATCCTTTTTGGGTGTCCTTGCTGGGGGAGGAACCTGATCCATCGGTTGACTGGGGTAATTATTTTGATTCTAACCAAGACCATAGCTCCCCATATGTAGTGTGGGATGCTTTTAAGTCATATCTTAGAGGCTCCTTTATTGCCCGTATTACTAAATTTAAAAGGGATTCTAGGCAACAGGAACAGGATCTCCAGGAAAAATGTCAGTTCCTAGAGTCAGTATATCGGATAGGCAGGTTTGGTTACAATGTCAACAATGTCTGATTATCTATTAGCCAAATCAAAAAGGAAGCTTCTGTTTTCATCTCATGCTTGGTATGGGCAGTTGGACAGATGTGGCAGCTATTTGGCCTACCTCTCTAGAGAGGCGCAGTCTACAACAATTATTACTGAAATAAAAGATAGCAGGGGGCAGCTGCATTGTACCACTCCGGATATTGCCCAGGTGTTTTTAGACCATTATAAAACAGTATATGCTTCTAGGGCCAGA
Source organism: Limnodynastes dumerilii (assembly GCA_011038615.1). NCBI lineage: Eukaryota > Metazoa > Chordata > Amphibia > Anura > Limnodynastidae > Limnodynastes > Limnodynastes dumerilii. Next base: position 77,025 of record WWET01002166.1, read on the forward strand.
TATAGCGCCGCAGAACTTGGTGAGTTCCTAGATACCATTACTTTGCCTCAGTTGTCATCTGAGAGTCGATTTCTCCTAAACTCCCCCATAGAAGTTGCTGAGATAGAGACAGCAATAAACTCTTTTCCCACAAAAAAGGCTTCTCATCCAGAAATTAGAGGGATTGTTGCGGGTAACACAGATGAGAAAGTTGCTTTATACGCTGATGATCTTCTCCTGTTTCTTGCTGACTACCAGGGATTCATGGCAGCCTTGCTTTGGATGGTTGATAAATTCTGGAAATATTCAGGACTTTTAATTAACTGGGACAAGTCATATATAATGCCAATGAGAGTGTCGCTACCTGAGTCCCCACTTGCTCCCTGCTCCTTACAGTGGACATCTAAATTTCAATACTTAGGTATAACAATTTCCAATACTATGTCAGATTTCTGTTCTTTGAATCTGTTGCCCTTGATCCATACGCTGGGAGTGAGGATGAAATCTTGACGCAAATTGCCACTTACTGCCATGGGAAGGGTTAATCTGATTAAGATGACGGTGCAGCCTAAGTTATTGTATGTTCTCCCTCATGACGCTCGGGCGACCGGAAGCTGTCATACTGGGCATGCGCATTGCGAATTTTTGGCCGAAAATTCGCATACGCCCGTCGTACGCTCGCTTGCGAGCGTTGCTCTGGATCAGGCCCAGTAAGAGAACCTTAGTAGGTCCAGGCTAAAAGGGGGTATGGCCCTTCCAAATTTTTTACTCTATTATACTGCGGCACAGTTGTCGCACTTAAGGGATTGGGTCATAGAGTCTCCTCACGGAGATTTGCATTGGACCCTGATTGAGCAGGCTGGGTTTCATCACACACCGCCCCAAGCGCTACTGGTTGGTCCGTATCCCGTACTTCAGCACCTATTATCTTGCAGGCTCAGAAGGTGTGGTCCTTGGCGCATGCAATATTTAAGGGCAAAGATGTAGATCCAGCTATGCCATTATGGTATAATTCAAATTTTGGGAATTTAAGAAGGTATGAAGATACTGGAGTCTGGACCCGATATGACATATCCACTTTTCATCATATATTTGACAGTGAAAATTTAAAAGTATTTTCACAGATGCATTCTGAGTTTTCGGTTCCCGCCTCCATGTGGTTGCAGTACGATTACGGCATACAATATGTGCTAAGTTTCATTTGGGTGGTCCTGAGTTGATAGTGTCTCCGGTCAGATCGCTTTTAATTCAGACTGGAGAAGACCATGTGATATCCGGGATATATTCTCATTTACTTACAGATATGCCTGAGGGGTCACTGGAGCGTTTGAGGGGTCAGTGGGAGGAGGATCTTGGCCCGTTGGAAGATGAGGACTGGGAGGTGATGTTGGGCAGTTCATATCAGTTAACGGCCAGTGTTAAGTTCCAGCAGATCCAGCTCTTTATTCTTCACAGAGTATATCTCACTCCTGCTAGGTTTGCTAGAATAAGTAACTCCAGAGTTGATACCTGTCCAAAATATGGAGAGGGTAACGCCAACTTTATGCATTTAATATGGTCGTGTGGATGTGTACAGCGATTCTGGAGATCCGTAATACGCTGCATTGGTAAAACCAGGGTACTCTTGCCGGAGATGATGCATAGATGGTGTTTATTTGGGCTTGGATTGGAGGATGCCTTTAATCTCTATAAGCAAATTTATATCAAGTGTTCGTGCATGTGGGCTAAGGTGTGCATTTCCAGAACTTGGTGTGCTCCTGCACCGCCTCTAGTCGGGGACTGGATTCGTCTGTTGAATATTTCGCTGGCTCATGAAAAATTTATGTTTACTAATAAAGGGTGTCCACAAAAATTTTATAAGATATCTGGGTTGAATCTGAATACCATGGGATGGTTTCTACTGATGCTCCATGATGGCTTGGATGGGGAAGATGATATATATATATATATACAGTGGCGCACCCAGGGGGGGTTTCTGGTTGCCCAGAAACCCCCCCAAAATGAAAAATGAAAAAAAATA
>WWET01002166.1:107454-122089 GCA_011038615.1 Limnodynastes dumerilii
GGTAGGAGGGGGGGGGGGTAGGTATGATTATATTCTTTTTTGTGTACTGCATATCAGATACAACATTAGTACAAATTCACTAAAACATCATTAACACATTAACACAGTAACCCAGGTACCCATGAATTCTACTACCTAACACAACTCGTCTGGACAAGTAGGAGAGAGCAGTTGTAGTTTAAAAGAGGAGTAAAGGGGTGTAGGGCATTAAGGCACTCAGCAGGGTATTGAATTCAGAGGACAATTTAAATTCTGTCCAAACAAACCAAATAGTGGTGAAATTGTTTAAACTTATCGGCGGCTGCTAGGGCAATATTATCCATATTATAGTATAGGTTTACCCTATCTATCCACTCTTCTCCCCCAATTTATAGGGGGGGAGATTTCCAGTGGACAGGAATCACTGTGATTGCAGCATTGCTAAGGTGGCATATAAGGGAATTTTTGTAGGAAGAGATGGGAGAAGGGTCCAGTTCTGGAAGCCAAAACTCTGGCTCTCCAGAGGTTTCGCCCCCCACCAAGTGTCTGGCTGTGTCTATAATGAGTTTCCAAAAAGGCTTAATCAAAGTACAGTCCCACCATATGTGGAAAAATGATCCGCTCGTCAACCTACATCTCCAGCACACATTAGAAGTGTTGGGGAAAATTTTTTGTAAACAAGTTGGGACCATATACCAACGGCAAAGCAATTTATAATGTGTTTCCACTACAGAAAGTCTGTAGGAAGAGCAGTGTATTTTTTTGTAAATTGTTTCCCAGTTTAAGGCTTTGAGGGGGGCAGCAAGTTCCCTATTCCAGGCTTGTATAAATGTATGTTCGGTGGAAAAGAAGTAGGAAACTAGGAGTCTGTATAGAGTAGATACAATATGTGCTGGGGGAGCGAGCTGGGTGCAGAGGGACTCGAACAAAGATTCCGCGTGGCAGGGGACCCGCAGATCCCACCAGCTGGCCCACCCTATAGAGCACTGCATCAGACCATGTCTTTAGATAAGGAGGAGAATTACCAGGAGGAAAGAGAGGATTGTAGATAAAGGAGGATAAAGGAGAGGGATAGTTAGTCCAGCGCATCTGTTTAATAAGTCTTTTCCAATGGCCTATCAACGGATAGGATAAGGAAGGGATATTCGGAAGCCAAGGAGCTAAGTGAAGGGGAACATGACAACTTACATTTTCTAATTCAACCCACTGCTTGTCTTTAGTTTGTCTGGTCCAATCAACAACTCGGCTTAAATGGACAGATTCATAATAGGTGCTTAAATTTGGTAGCTGCAACCCACCACTAACTTTAAGAGCATACATTGTGTTTTGACTGCATCAAGGCTTTTTATTCCTCCAGATGAAACTGCGGCTCAGACACTGAAACTCCAGAAAGAAGCGGGGTGGGACATGGATGTTGAGAGTTTGTAGGAGGTGTAAGAATTTGGGTAAGACGTTAATTTTAAGAATGTTAATCCGGCCCAGCCACGAGAATTCCTTAGAACAGGCGGCTAGGTTAGATTTGATTTTAAGCAGCATTGGGGGGAAGTTTCTTTCAAATAGTAAGTTAGGATCCGCTTTCATGTTGACCCCTAGATAACGTAGATGGGACTCGCTCCACTGTATAGGGAAGGAAGGGGCCAGGGTTTGTTTAACTGTTAGGGGAACGTTTATTTGAAGGGCATTGGAGTTACAACAGTTTATTTTGAAATCTGATAAACTTCCAACAGAAGTCAACAGGTTAGATATATAAGCCAGGAGATCGTCCGCATAATGGGCTAATTTATATTCCTTGTTCTTAACACAAACCCCTTGTATATCCCCATTTGCTCGGACTGTAGGGGCCAAGGCCTCCATGCATAATATGAAAATCAGCGGGGACAACTGGCAGCCCTGTCGTGTGCTGTTGGTGATCTGGAAGGAATCTGAAAGGGCTCCAATAACTCGGACTTTGGCAGAGGGAGTAGGGTATAAAGCTAAAATACGGTGGGTACAAGTGGGACCTAGCTTCAGGTGGGAGAGAACACCCCTCAGGAAACCCCAATTCACCCTATCAAATTTTTGAAAAAGTCCCCGGTGGCCGGGACGAAACGCGTTAAGCGGAGGAGAGGTGGACCCACTAACTATTGCACAGACCATCATTCCTCCTTATTGTACAGTCCGACTCACAAGGAGCACGCCTGGACCCTGCCATTCACGAGCGCACAGCCGGAGCCATCACGCAAACAGCTTGTACTGCACAGACATAGGAGAGAGCTGCAGCACGACTCCTCAACCCCCCCCCCCTGGACCGGCGGGATTTCGAGTAGAAGTTCTGACCGGACGGAGGAGACCAGGAGCCGTCAGCAACTCCCGTCCCCCTGCCGACGGCAGAGACCTCTGGAAGCAGTAGGAACCGCCATACGATTGGGACTATTCCCCCATCTCTCCCCCCCCTCCGTACACCAGCCGGATCATGGACGAAAGTCCATACCAGTTAGAGGGGATTAAGAACTGGCAGGAACGGCCTTCGGAGGATACAGGATTTGTAAAATAAGCAGTATAGCAAGTGGGATAATATGTGGTTATTTCCAATTTGAGCTTTTGAAAAAGTCCCCGGTGCCCGGGACGAAACGCGTTAAGCGGAGGAGAGGTGGACCCATTAACTATTGCACAGACCAACATTCCCCCTTATTGTGTAGTTCGACTCACAAGGAGCACGCCTGGATCCTGTCATTTACGAGCGCACAGCCGGAGCCATCACGCAAACAGCTTGTACTGCACAGACATAGGAGAGAGCTGCAGCACGACTCCTCAACCTCCCCCCCTGGACCGCCGGGATTTCGAGTAGAAGTTCTGACCGGACGGAGGAGACCAGGAGCCGTCAGCAACTCCCGTCCCCCTGCCGACGGCAGAGACCTCTGGAAGCAGTAGGAACCGCCATACGATTGGGACTATTCCCCCTTCTCTCCCCCCCTCCGTACACCAGCCGGATCGTGGACGAAAGTCCATACCAGTTAGAGGGGATTAAGAACTGGCAGGTACGTCATTCTGAGGCGGTATGTGAAATCTCTATTTATATGTACACGTGCTGACCTTATTGCTTGCTATACCATCTGCACCAACCAGGCTTAAGTGAACTATCTTACATCCTCTTCGGGCTGGCCACCCGTAGTGGTTTGTTTACAAAAGACTTCACCATCTACACTTGCTCCGAGTTGCCCTAGGCAACAATTGAACATTGGTCTCCAATAGGGAGGTGTATATCAATAGTGGGATCCACATCCTCATTATTAGTGTGTTTATTTTTATATATTTTAACAATTATTTACCAATTAATTTTGGATGTATAGAATTTAAATAAACAATTTCCTTTTGTTTTAATCGAAGTGCCGTCTTCATATCTTATTGAAGCCTGTGTTCTATAGTGGAATAGAACCAATTAGTACCTATACTCTTAATTTCCACATCCATATACCCTATGTATAATATCTGAAGCGCTGTATCTTCCCCTTAAGTTTCTCTTCTTTCCTCCTCTCTAGTATAGGAGGCGGAGGGAGGGATATGAGCAATAGCTTAGGTAATCAGAGATTTCCCGCTGTTGAGTCGCTGTCTCATCTGGAATGGGAGGACTAGCAAGATTGTAAAGGGACTTGTAATAATCCCTGAAAATATTGGCCACACTGGGCGTATCATGATGCAGGGTGCCCCTATGGTTTTTGACTTTGGGCATAAACCCCTGTGCCCGCTGCCTCCTCAGCACCCTGGCCAGCATTTTACCAGGTCTATGTCGCCATTGGAAGTACCGAAATCTACATCGGCGCAAAGCCAGTTTGTCATGATCATTGCATAAAGTCGCCAGGGACGCGCGAGCAGGGTAAAGCTCATCCAGTGTCACCTAGTCGAGAGTATTTGTGTGGGTTGCCTCCAGATCACGAATCTTGGTAAGCAATTGGGTCTTTACGGTCTCCTTTTGCTTTTTAAGATACGTCCCCATTTTAATACAGACACCTCTAATTGCACATTTGTGAGCCTCCCAAAACGTCACCTTTGAAGTATCTCCTACATCATTGAACTCACAGTAGTCAGTTATAGCAGCCTCGATTTGACTCCTACAGTAGGGGTCTTGGAGGAGTGTTTCATTAAATCGCCAAGACCAGGCTTTTGGGTGGAGGGCAGGTATGGTTATGGTAATAGTGATGGGCGCATGATCGGACCAGGTGATCTGACCAATAGGAGCAGTGGAGACGAGGTGAAGAGCGCTAGCAGTGGAGACAAGGTGGAGAGCGGTATGTGAGATTAAAAAGTAATCGATTCTAGAATAGGAGTTTCTAGGGTGTAAAAAAAAGAATAGTCATGGTCTCGAGGATGCATGATGCGCAAAGGATCGGCCAGCTGGTGTTCATGCAGAATCTGCCTTTCTTGCGTCTCGCAGGGAGCATGTGTGGTTCTAGTGGGCAATTGAAGTCACCTCCTACAATCAGTATACCTTCCTTGTGCTTGTCGATCTCCACTAGGATGTGCGCAAAATATCTGGGTTGGTCCTGATTGGGGAAATAAAGGTTAGCAAAGGTTTAGATTTGATTATAAAGCTTACACTTCACTAGAACACTACGCCCGTCTCCCAACGCGATAAATACAGGATCAGTGGAATAGCTCTAGAAAATAAAATTGCTGCCCCTTTCGTTTTGTTAAGAAAAAAATCATTACAAAACACTTGTGGGTAATAGGGGCTGGAAAGGCAGGGGGCCAAACCCTTTTTGAAGTGGGTCTCCTGGACAAAGGCTATGTCTGCCTTCACGGAACAGAGTATATTAATAAGGTGGGAGCGTTTCTCAGGGGAATTAAGGCCTTTTGCATTTACAGACATTAGGTTAAGGTGGGTTTTAGGAGTCGATAGTGACTTAGCGTTGGATGTAGGTTTAGGTTTAAGGCCCGCCATGGAAAGGGTGATATAGGAGCATATGTGTGGGACCCAGATCTACCAGGTTAGATCAGAGGGAAAATGAAACCTGGCTAAGGTTAAAGGTAGGATAAGAGATAAATGGTTACTAACAGGAGATGCCCGGACAGAGGGGCGTGCGGGGGTGGAAGTCGCATTCCCAAAGCAGACAAAAAACCTAAGCAAAGAGTAGGAGTCAGAGGGCATTAAGAGCGTTATAGGGGGGATGGGGGAGGGTTTTGGGGAGAGTATAACTGGGTGCAACAAGGCTATGTAAAGTTTAGCCATGTGCAGACAAAATTCCAGTAGAGAAAGAACAGGGGTTAATACGTACTAACTAATGACCTCATGTAGTAAATAATAGTATCAAAACGTATAATACTCAATCTATCAAATCTAGCGAATCTAGCAAATCTATGAGGTGAGAACAACTCATTATTACAAATCAGAACAGATCTAAGAAACCTGAACAGGAAACCAGGATAGTCCTCCAAGTGTCCATAGGATTATATACAAAAAGAGCAAAGATTAAAAGAAGGCACTTGTTAGAAGAAGTAGCCGCAAAGCGGTTGATGTGCAGAAATCAAATCGGGGGTGTGGGTTTCAGCTTCTGTCGCTTCACTGTTTGCCAGCCGGGTTGAAGTGAAGTCGAAGCAGAATCCGTCATCTTCTGGGCTTTTTCCCACTCCGGCAACGTAGGTAGCGGGATACTCAAAGTGTCACAGAAACGTGGGAGATACGTAGAGTAGCAGACTTCCATTCATGGTTGACCTGGATACTGAAAGGGAAGCCGCAACGGTATTTGATCCCATGATTTCTAAGAGCTTCGGTGAGAGGGCGCGGTTGCCGCCGTTTTTGCAGGGTTTGCCAGGAAAAATCTTGAAATATTTGGACTGAATGTCCTTCAAATTCTAGATTTTCTTTTCTCCTGGCCTCTTGCAGGAGTTCTTCCTTCACCTTGTAGTAACGGATGCAACATATGATGTCACGTGGCTGCACTTGTGCTGGACCTCTTGGTTTAAGAGCCCTTTGGGCTCTGCCAAAGACAATGACAGATGGGGTTCAAAGAAAACTTTGGTCAGGACCTCCTCTATATTGCCAGCTGGGATTTCCTCAGGTATTTCATGGACCCGAAGGTTGTTTCACCTGCCTCTATTGTCTAGATCAGGGGTGTCAAACTCAAATTCATCGGGGGCCGCATCAGCAGTTTGGTCCCCATCTCAGACGAGGTCTGGCGGGCCGGATTTGGCCCGCGGGCCTTGTGTTTGACACCCCTGGTCTAGATCTTCAAGTTGAGACTGGACTTCCGCTATGATCTGCGATTGTTCGGTGATAATAGCATGTAATTGAGTGATGTTTTCGGCCTGGTCCGCCTGTGTAGCCTCCACCGCTTTGTTTGTGCTAATTTAGTTCTCATGGAACATCCAGCATACACACGGTTAAGACATGACCCTATATTATTAGCGGGCTATTTAAGCCATGTCTTCACTGCTGTCTGATATTCCACCCCTCCTGATGAAACTACGACATACGTAGAGAAACGTGTCGAGGTGTAGATCTGATGATATCTGCACATATCTGGCTACATCTATTACCAATTCGCTCTGCAAACCATTCCAGACAAGTCAACTTTTTAATTCATCCTCTCTGCAAGATTTGCTATCTGAGTGCACTCATTGGACGCAACTAACACGTGGCTTCTGTTTACTCACCACAGCTGACTCCACACGCTGGCGCCGACTGAGCTTGCCGGCCAGCGGTAACGCTGGTGGAATCCTGTCGGGACTTAGACTGCTGGCTGGAGCCACAACACAAGGTAACCACTATTGGCCCCCTGTGATTGCATTCTTGATTACCACTTTGCAAGCCGGCCAAGGGAGACGCTGCCGGCGCCGAACTCCGGCTACTGGAACGATATTTCCACACTGTACCAGGAGCCTCCTCCTTCCATCTTTATACCAGGCGGCTTGTTTTCGTTAATGCTGGCCATTATATACCATCAATAACCAGCTACCTTTTGGGCCTCTCCATATATACCGCAGCATATTTATATCTAAAAAAACGTTGTACCATCCTCTACTTATTTGTAAGAGACAGTGCTAAGGCACCTCAGGCTGTTCAATTGGGCCCATTTTTTAAGTGCTTCTCGAGTAAGGTTCTTCTCATAGATCACTCGTTTTGTCAGAGATGATGAATATTAGCCTTGTATGAAGTGATTTTTTAGCATATTAATAAGTATTTTATTATCTTTGCACACCAGTGCAATATAGGTGTATTTGCCCTCATATTTTTTTCCATAGGCACAATCGGCTGCCTGATCAACAGCCGATTTCAGTCTATGTGCAGATTTGCTATTGATATTTTATGTGTGTTTTATTTTTATGAATTTATTAATTTAAGAAATAAACTTCTAACAATAATTGGTGTTCAGATTCCAATAGCGCTTCTATATTTTCTTTTCATAGCCTCCACCGACGTCAGTCTAGTGGCTACTTGGGAGATGTCCGCTTGGAGTGAGAGCGTTTGGGTTTGTAATCTTTCCAGAAGGCGGTTCTCCAGCTATAGAGTGTCTTGTTTGGTAGGGATGGAGTCCAGGCGTCTTAGTATTTCTCCTATGTCCTTGTGAGCCAGTGGAGGCAGGGCTTGAGCCTGAAGCAGGAGGAGATTCTGACATGTCTGGCGGGTCTGCAGGTGAGGACGGAGGGTCACTCTGGGAGGTAGGAAGGCTAGTAATACTGAGGAAATGTGTAATATCTGAGTGAGAGGCGGGGAGGTTAGATTTGGCAGGTGTCTTCCTGACCGAGCCCCTTTTACCCATTAGGGGTATAAGGAGGTATGCAAATAGAATGTAGAGGAAGGATGTAGCGCAGCCACGATACTAGTTAATAAGTGGTGATAATTGAGGTCCTCAGGTACGTTGTTCCCCTAATAAAATGATGGCCTATCCGTGATAATACATGGCAGGGAAGGGAAAATTTAGTACAGAAATTAGTTCCCACCGGAAAGTTCTGGAAACTGAAATAAACTGCCAGTAGTAAAAGGATTATTCACCTTAGGTGAGTGTAAATGATTTCTTGATATTTGGCTCCCTCTAGTGGCGCTATTGTAGAATGGCTCCAGAGAAATGGCTGGAATAAGGGGCAGCAATATGGAGGCCAGGAGGTCAAACCTGTGCATTGGTGGAGCTGAGAATGTACACAGAAGCTGCACCTGCAGCAAATCCAGAAGCCTCTGTGCTCAGAGATCAGGAGACAGGGAGCAGGCCAACACCAACTGAGTAGAAGACTGGCTCTGTTAATCCAGGGTTCTTCAGCCTGACAGGAGGGTGCAAAGGGTCCCCTACAGCACCAGAAGCGGAGGCAGGGTCAGGCTCCACTACTCAGGTCCGTCTCAACATGAGCGCCTGAAGAGAGCCAGTTGGAGACTTTGCTTGGCAGGTTGCCGAGTAACCAGAGGCCTTAGGAGAGCCCCAGAAGAGCTCTGCTGCAAAAAAGGAGAAGGCTGATACCACCGCTCACGGAGTCCCACAACAGCCACATCCAAGATGGCGGCCTGCACAGAGGTCCCACGTGTCTCTGTCTTGGCGGCCGGCAGCCTCAGTGTCTCTCCGATCCAGCCGGGCAGCGGAAATACAAGGGACATCCACTGCAGACAGGACCCTCACCCAGGACACTCCACCGGGCCAGTGGAGGTAAGAGGACTGTGAGGCCTGGCAAGGCAGATGCAAGCCTGCCATCTCTGGGGAGCTACGGACCACCGCCGCAGCGTGGGGGGGGGGGCGGTGGTCTCAGTCCGGGCTCTGTGAGAGTCAGGGAAGGCTCTGGGGTGTAAGGGACCGGGGGAACAACAAGTCCCAGGTGTAGGGTTAATTAGGCTATTTAATCCCTAAAAAATTGAGGAGCACACAGAAGCACGTCCGTTTGTCTCCCAATTTCCTCATTTTATCCCAACAGCTATATTTTATCCTGTATACTAAAGAATTTTTTATAATTTTTCTAGTTACATAAACAGTACTAAAAAAATAAATACAATAACATATTTCTTCTAAAAGTACTCATTTTTTGACCCGTCTATTGCTAGTTTAACAATGTTACAACAACTTTTTTTCCACACAATGAATGGGCTATCCCACAACAGGTTACACAGGCTTTATTTTTAAATGTGTCTTTCAGGCTTTAGAAATTGCCACTGTTCAACTAAATTAGGCACAAATGAGAGATATGAGACAGTAGAATTATGTAAACAACTGAATACTTATTTCTATAACCAACGAGACAAATAATCAGTGCAATCATGAGGGGGTTAATCTAGAGTTTGGGAGTAAGGGAAAAACAGGTGTAAGTGTACAGCTTGGCTGAACAATTTTGCAATGCAAAGGGGGCTAATATAAATTCTTTTGTATGCAGGGAAAATACTTTACTTTTGCACATAGAACTATAATTCTTCATATCTTTGTGTTTAATCTATAAATTAGAATTGTGCTAAAACACTTCACCTCTCAATTCTAATTCTGCTTTCACAGTTTAAAGTTGCCTCATCATGGTATTGCTCAGGACTACACTTGCACTTAAAAAATAAAGTGTAAATGCAGCTCTGGATCAGCCCCGTCTAAAGTGTCTAAATGTAACATCTTTCTTTGAAATATAAGCCTTTTTTAAGAATAAAAGAATATTTGAAGTGGTCAGTGTTACAGGAATATTATTTTTATGGGTTAAGGAAATACAAAAGATTTCATACATTTTTTTTTTTTATTATATTTCTTAGAAATTGCACAATTTGAAAAGTGTTTGAAATCAATCAAATGTGTTGGAATATGTTTTGTATTATAAACCCACTGACAATTTTAACTCCATTTTGCCTAATATACATCAAAAATCTTTTTACATTATATTATTTTCTTAAAGTAAAATCAAACTAAATGCAGAAATGCAAAACGTAAAGATATAAAGAATACAAATACCATTTTATAAAGTTATGAATGGAAGCAGAATACAAATCTGCATTAGTATTTTACCCCTCAACTTGATTTTCTTAAAAACATGTAGCAATACAAATTGTGCACACTGGGTAACATTAAAGTTTTCTCGAGGTAAAATGCGATCTGTGATCCAATACTGCAGGGCTCGACAAATCCCCGAAACCCAGGATCACATGGAGAAATTTCCGCAGGCAGTGGGAATAGGGAAGAAGTGCAACACCCCCTACCTCCAATACAAGAAGTGTCCCTTTTTTCTCACAACGACTACCAGAATGTGCCATGGAGCACCTAGATTTAGTATTTAGGTAAGTAAATTAAGGAGTGTGGGGGTAGGGGTAACTACTACCACGAATTACAGACTACGTATAGAGAGATCACTACACAGGATTTCTTGTTTTCACTTGATTATTTACTATGGGCTATATATTGCAGGAGGAAAGCTATTACTGTTCAGTAATACTATCAATTTAACTCAGGAACAACTTAAGGCTATATGCAAAACATTTTACATAGAGAAGGATTGTGTGACATTTTAGGTTTTGCCCACTATGCAGATTAACAGGAAAATGTCAAAGCAGTACACCACTACTAGATTAATGCCATGACATATCTTTAGGGTTATTGACCAAAACCAGAGTTAGAAAAAGAGGAAATCAGGTGGAACTTTCCACCTGTTCAAAACCGTGTTAAATTGTAAGGGAGCCAACCTTATCAGCTACAGACAGTATTACAGTTGAGAGGTGATATTTTCTAGCCCAAGTCTAAATAACAGTTTAAAAGTAAAGCTTGGTTGGTATTTGTGTGCAATAAGAAAAAGCAAAATATTATCCCGGCAAGCAAATAATGAAATTAATAAAACTTCCCTGAAATTCAACATATATTTCTTCTTATTGTTTTATATTTTTTTTATTTTGTTTCTGGTCTTATATTATGTTAAGCAGGAACAGCTCATTTATACTTGTTTGTTATTGCTTAGTGGTCCTCAGTTGTGAGAGTTGGGAGTACAAATTAAGGATTAGACTTGTCAATCAGACTTCTTCCTTAGGTGCAAGGTAGAAAGGTGTTGGACTTGAAAACAGATCACTATTGCAAGGATGGTGATTACTCAAAAGACGTTTTCATTGTATGTAGAACTGCATTGTATTTAATAAAGGTCTTTGGGCCTGATCCAGATCAACGATGTAGCGCTGAGCGTGCTAACGCTCAGTGTTACATCGCTGACTCCCCCCTGGCACTCCCCCTGTGCGGGCGTATGGCCCCTTCCTTACGCCGGGCGAAGCTAGTGTAGCCTTCACCCGGCGTAAGGAAGGGGCCATACGCCCGCACAGGGGGAGTGCCAGGGGGGAGTCAGCGATGTAACGCTGAGCGTTAGCACGCTCAGCGCTACATCGTTGATCTGGATCAGGCCCATTATCCCCAATTTCGTCTGCTGTTCATATAAAGAGGTGGATTTCTTAGATCTTTCTACTCTCTGTTCTGTTCTGTGATGATAATTCAGAGGATTCTGGTAACTGAGAGTTATAATATATAGAATGTTAATGTATCTGCTGGTAAAATGACACCACCCCTGCAGAACCTCTCCTAATACTAAATAATGTAATACATTTTTATTTTATGTATATTTTACTAAGATTGTTTAGGAAAAGTAGCTGTAAAACAGGGGAAGAGGTAAATACCCTAAAGTTGGTGAATACAGGTGATATAAAAAATGACAAATATCTGGCTTGTATAGAAAGGGATAATCATTGTATTTATATGGATCTTGTAGTAATAGGTAACTTTACATGTCTCCAGTTTATGTAAATCTTACATGTTAAAAACTAATTGACAGCATCAACGTTCCTTTGGGCCTAGCTTATAAATTATTATAAATTTAAACTATTTATTTCACACTGTATTAAAGAAGGAATTAAAATAAAACAGCCTTCAAATATGACATCATAGTCTGTGTCCAGACGTGTCACAGAGGCTGCGCATGTCACAATGACCACTGAACTTACTCCCTTGAGTTCCTCAGAGGACCTGTCATTTTATTGCTTTTCTGATACAGTGAGCAGTAATCCAAAAATGTTGAACTTGAGGAATATGTTTTCCTGTTGTTGCGTTGACGCAAGCGTTATTGAGGTAGGTCCCGAAACTCTCCCTCCTCCCCTGTGAGTTCCCTTTACTTACCTTTAGCGGTGGCATGAAGCTCCCAGTATCGGGACCGCCGCTGGCCTATCTTCTGCCCGCACTTAAGAAGTTCTTGCCACATCCAAGATGGCAGCCAGGGTCCTTCTTGAATGTGGCAGGAACTTCCTGAATGCGGAAGTAAGATGCAAAACGTCCACATTCTGCACCTTACCTCTGCATTCAGAAAGTACATGCCACATTCAAGATGGCGGCGGGGGTCCTTAGGAAGGACTTAGCCGCCATCTTGGATGTGGTAGGAACTTCCAGAATGTAAGGTAAGGAATTTGTAAGGTGGCGATGACGGCAGGGGGTCCCTCCTCTGCTACCTAACAACAGGGACAGGCTGTCGCAGAGGTGGGGCTCGCCACCACCATCTTGAGAATACTAGGGGGGTACTAGGGGGGCGAGAGAAATAAATGCCCAATTTTTTTAGACTAGTTAGTACATAATTGTGTGTTATTACATTAAATGTTACTATATTGGCTTGGGGAAGCTATAATATATACTATATATATTATCTTACTAAAAAGTAAAAACAAATATATACATATACAGTACCTGTGTATTCTGATATGTGTTTGTAATGAACTTTTAGCAGTGAAGGATTTTCCACAGATCTCGCATGTGTATGGCCTTTCCCCTGAATGACAAAAGACAAACAGTTAGTTAATACTAAATATACTCATGGCCTTAAATATACCCAAAATAATCTCTCACTTTAAGATGTATCTCATGAACTAATTATAACAAAATAATCCTTATACTTTTCACACTTACTGAACAGCAAAATCACTTAAACACAAAACTAAATAAGAAACCCCCCCCCCACCAAAAAAAATAATAATAATGGCACATCTAACACAAAGATAACAGTAGTAGAAAACATAACCACAACATTTTGAATGATCATCTAAATGTGACATTTACATGGAAATTATTATTTTTTGAGGGTAACAAATTTGGAAAGGAGTTAAAGACCACTGCGCTACCTGACCTACACTCTAATATAACTTTTACTCTAATAACTGCATTTTCTGTACACATAACATATAGTTATGTAGAAAAATAACTGCACCTGTGTGAGATCTTAGATGTTTTTTTAACTGTGCAGCATCCATGAACTTTCGCTGGCAGACATTGCACTCTGGTAACCCACCACCTTATATTGATAGAGAAAAGACACAAGAAAAAAAAAATAACAAAAAAAAAACATCTTTCACTCTCCAATATTTTGAGAATTAAATATTTAATATGTTATAAACATATGAAACTAGATTTTTGGATTCTCTTGGGCAGACAATTAATTATAAGACACCTGTTTGTCAGCAGCTATTGACAAGTGTTTTTCTACCACTGTTTAAAAGTACAATGCTGAGTACACACTAGAAAATGATCATGCCGTTGCCAATAATCAGTCTGATTATCGGGCAGTGTGTATGCTGGACAATTTGTCGAAATATTGTCAAAACGGTATGGAAATGCAATCACCAATAACTGGATTGGTAGGTAAGTTTAAACAATGCGACTGATGCCATGCCAATCATATGCTCTACTGGCCAGACTGTACACTGACTATGGGACTGTTTAGTCCAGAACTGGAGAAATTGTAAAATAATGTACCAAACTTACATTATGCTACCTTGGAAAAGGCAATTTTTTTCTACTTGATATGATATGACAAATAAACAAAGATTATACACTTTTTCAGTCTAATATAAATGTTGAGTTGAAACAAAATAAGACTAATATGAGAGCCTGTGCTTACCCGTATGTACTCGATAATGACTTTTCAGTTGCCTCTTCTGGCTGAAATATTTTCCACACTGGTCACAAGTAAACGATTTTTTCCCTGATTAAATTAGGGGTAAAAATTAATAGATAAAAAATAAAAATAATATTTTTTCAACGGTTGCAAACCAATAGTATTCAGAGCTGGAACCAGTATACACAGTAAGTCAGTATATTAAAAATGCTTCCGATTTACGGGCCCTCAGGTGGTTATCAGTGGTAGTGAGGTAAGCTGAGGGGAGTTATAGGAAGCCTTTTCTTTTCCTTGATGATAGCTGTCTGGAGGGCCCAGAAATCGGCAGCATTTTTCAGGAATAATACATCTGTAGAGATGGATACTCCTACTTATCTCCCTATATTTCAGCACTTTAACCACTCAATAGGGGCATTTCTCCAGCTTTTTAATTATTTTAGATTGTTTTATAAATGTTTTTCTCAATTGAAAATTTTTCTCCTTACGAGAAAACTTATACGTGCAGAGCTTTAAAGACTGCCTTTAAGCAATCTACGTAACAAAATGGTAGGTAGATAGCATAACGTAATGAATTGGGATCCAATCTTTTTAAGCTCTCAGCACTTTCTCAATAGGGGCATTTCTCCAGCTTTTTAATTATTTTAGATTGTTTTATAAATGTTTTTCTCAATTGAAAATTTTTCTCCTTACGAGAAAACTTATACGTGCAGAGCTTTGCTTTATGCCTTTAAGCAATCTACGTAACAAAATGGTAGGTAGATAGCATAACGTAATGAATTGGGATCCAATCTTTTTAAGCTTTTAAATGGGGGGGGGGGGGGGGTTT
>WWET01002166.1:129613-142690 GCA_011038615.1 Limnodynastes dumerilii
ATATATATATCTCAGGGATTGCATGACTTGTGTGAAAATTGATATAATATATATATTTGAATCACAGAACGACCCACAAAGTCTTGTTACTAATAGTTACCAAAAAGCCAGAGATCTTGATAGAAGGTCCCTGTTGGAATATAGGAATAGAGATACTGGACCTGATTCAGAGTTTTAACGGATGCGGAAGTTACTCGTAAACACCAAAAAGAAATATGAATAATCAATGTTAAGCAAGTGTACACCTGCCTGCAACAGTGTTGCAATAACAGTGGCACACATGAATAAACAAAAGTGCGGAAAAGGTGAGTCCCCCCAAAAAAAGAACAAAAAATGTACGTGGTGAATCCCAGAGGTGTGTGGCCTGGCTGTGTCACAGAGGACCAAAGTTATCCCTGTTAAATAAATCCAATGTTCATAAAGGGAACAAGTGGTGTAGATGGAATAAGGAGGTAATAAGGCACTCTCAATAAAGGTAAACAAACTCCTCAAAATCCAGGTCAGGGAAAGGTCTTACGTGAACAGTCCAAGCAAAGTCCCAACAGCTGTTTTGGTGCGATGTGCACCGTCTTCAGGGGAAAATACAAGTGAACCAAAGACTGCACCTGGAGTGCGCCAGGTCATGAAGAGGCGACAGTCTGCAGTGGAACAGTGCTGGCGATGCGCAGTAACGGATAACAAAGCATCAGAGAAGTTTGTGTGGTCCATAGTAGTAGTCTGCTGAACAGCTGCCTGTGTGCTTAAGTGGGCATCATATGGTAGGTAGCTGTGCATCTGGTAGGGAGACGTGCTCAGTGGAAACACTAAAGGACCGGTTGAAAACAGGACGGTATTTTGCACTACGTACTCTACAGCATCAGGTGCCATGAAGGAAGCCATTCTCAAACATTGGCATATTCTGGCCTCGGACCCCAGGATTGGCTTTTCTCTCCAATCACTACCTCTGATCAGCTACAAGCGGAGCAAGAATCTGAAGGACAAATTAGTCAAGAATAGGGCCTGATCCAGAGCAACGCTCGCAAGCGAGCGTACGCTCATCGTAAGCGAATTTTCGGCAAAAAGTTCGCAATGCGCATGCCCAGTATGACAGCTTCCGGTCGCCCGAGCGTCATGAGCGAATAGCGGGCGTATCGTTAGCGTATTTTTCGCTCGCTGGGCGTTTTTTTTTTACGATGGTCGGCTGGGCGCCCGTTTTACTACAGGGAGGCGGGGATAGCCATTTAAATTGTACAGTATGGGCGTGCTAAGCGTATTTTCTCAGCGTATTTTGTGCGAATTTTCGTACGGCCGACGGTCGTACCCAGTGTAGGGTATAGCCGCCGTAAGCAGGGACTTTACTATGGGAGTGCTAGGGGCGTGTAGTTTGATACGACGAGCGTACGTTCGCATTCGCCCGTCGTGCGAATTTTCGTAGCGCTGGATCAGGCCCATAGTCACTAGGCCCTCCTCTAGCTGGCTATCATTACGTCCAGGGGTGTTCATATGCAATGGATGCATCAATTGCCATTCTTATGACTGGAGAATCCTTCAAACATCCTTTCCTGAACTTGCAATTCAGGATTCAACATAGACTAAGCTGTGACACTAAGTTTGTGGTCTACGTTATTGTATGCCCTTGTCCCAAGTTATACGTGGGAAAGACCTCACGTATGTTGAAGGAAAGGATGGCCCTACACCGTTCCTCTATTAGGAAAGCACAGGCCATAGTTGACAATAAAACTCCTCCAGTGGTGAGACACTTCAAAGAATACCAACACACATTACGGGACTTTCATTGTATTCCCGTGGCCCACATACCCCCCTTGAGACAAGGCGGTGATAGGGACAAACTATTGCTGCAGAACGAATCACGCCTTACCTTTTTATTTCAGGCCCTTACTCCGGACGGACTTAACGAGGAGCTTAATCTCGAATGCTGCCTATAACACACCTTCTAGCCTTATGTACCTATGAGGGATCCCCGCTGTGGGTTCCTTGGTTGCGATTCCTGTCCTTTGCAATGCTCTCTGAATTGGCGCAGCACCTGGGCACTAATGGGGTCATATGCCTCTTGATAGGCAGGATTTGACCCTTAGAAATATGTGGTCTTGTGTTGTCACTATGGGTCACCACCTTTTTGGCTCCATAAGCCTGTTATTTGTATCCTTTGTACAGCAGCTGTGCCACCCTTTGTACGGCCGCTGTGCCGCCCCTTTGTTAACTGCTGCCGTGCAGTCTGCTATATTCCTATGCTGTGGCCCCTGGTTCACTCTGTGGGTTAGGCTGCCCTTGTGCCATTTGATTACATGTCCTGCCGCCGTGCCATTGTATATTCATTGCACTGTGGGCCAATATTGGGCTTCAACAGTAGCTATAGCCGGCATTGTAGCTGATTGCCGCTATCTTTTTAAATACCACGCCGCCGTGCCATTATATATGCTATTTACTGTGGGGCATGATTGAGGGATAACAGTAGCTGTCATCGCGCTGCTGCCGTGCAGTCCATCATGTAGTCGCATCTGTGTCCCCCGTGTTGACTGTATTGTGTTTTAACACATGGCTAATTTTGAGCACTTGTTTGGTGACATCCCCTGCCGCCGTGCAGTCATTGATCTCCGCAGTAACACTGTTTGCTGTTCCTACACTAGACTGTCTGTAGCTGTCCACTGTCTATGTGTATGCTGTTCGCCTCTGTAGGCGATTCTGCCGCTGTGTTATTCTGTCTATCCTATGTACCATTATGCCGCCGTGCCAATATACATTTCTCTGTGGGGTATTATCAAACTACCCCAGTAGCTGCCAATTTACTCACTGCCGCCATGCAGGTTACCAGTGAGGCGCATCTTCTTTTCATATTTATTTGATTATGGTCTAGCACACTGCCAATATTCATTATTAGTAATGTGGTATCCCCTGCCGCCGTGCAGTGCCTGATATACACAATGATGCGTTATTTGTTATTTGGTGTGTCTCTTGTATTGTTCCCTTCATTTCCAGGGACTCACGACCGTGTGCCATCTCCCTACCAGATGCACAGCTACCTACCATATGATGCCCGCTTAAGCACACAGACATCTGTTCAGCAGACAACTACTATGGACCACACAAAGTTCTCTGATGCTTTGTTATACGTTACTGCGCATCGCCAGCACTGTTCCACTGCAGAATGTCGCCTCTTCATGACCCGGCGCACTCCAGGATTCGCAACTGTTACAGTAGTTCTTGATCCTCCAGATCCCTGCGACTTAGAGCCCTGGCTCTTCACTTACCCACTCTACCTAATCCACTATGTAACTTGGTCACGGAGCCTTTCTGATGACCGCTCTCTCCCCGTTGTTATTGTTTACATGCGTCGCCTAGCAACTAACTGAGTAGGAGATATCTGTCAATCTCAGTGATGCGGGTTCACAGCGACGCATCCCCCGCTGTGAGCGCTTCCTACACACCGATTGGTTGCCTCCACCATTTAACCAGCTTCTTGCCTAGCCTTCAGTGCAGTCTTTGGTTCACTTGTATTTTCCCCTGAAGACAGTGCACATCGCACCGAAACAGCTGTTGGGACTCTGCTTGGACTGTTCACGTAAGACCTTTCCCTGACCTGGATTTTGAGGAGTTTGTTTGCCTTTATTGAGCCTTATTACCTCCTTATCCCATCTACACTACTTGTTCCCTTTATAAACATTGGATTTATTTAACAGGGATAACTTTGGTCCTCTGTGACACAGCCAGGCCACACACTTCTGGAATTCACAACGTGCATTTTTTGTTCTTTTTTTTGGGACTCACCTTTTTCGCACTTTTGTTTATTCATGTGTGCCACTGTTATTGCAACACTGTTGCAGACCAATGTACACTTTCTTAACATTGATTATTCATATTTCTTTTTGGTGTTTACAAGTAACCACTGAGTTGTTTTTGATTTTATTGGATTAAATACTTTTTTATGATCTCATCCTAAGTGTTACATGTTGTTCTCTCTATCAGTGCTGGCTATGGACTCTTCTTTGTGAGACCATTTTCTGCTATATATATATGGGTCCTGATATAAAATAAAGAGGCCATATAATCCGTTTTGCTGGTACTTAAGTCTCTGTGAGTGACTTCAATTTTGGGGAGTTGTAATACTCCCTTTCAAGTCAAACTAATCTGCAAATAAAAAAAAGGGCAAAATACCGTAACTCACAATTAGCCCAATTTTGCTTGTT
The DNA here is from genome assembly GCA_011038615.1 of Limnodynastes dumerilii. Lineage (NCBI taxonomy): Eukaryota > Metazoa > Chordata > Amphibia > Anura > Limnodynastidae > Limnodynastes > Limnodynastes dumerilii. Next base: position 133,798 of record WWET01002166.1, read on the forward strand.
TGTTTGAAAGATAGAAAAAAGAAGAAAGAAAGAGGGGACAGAAAAAGTCGTACAGGTCTGATTTCAAAAGGTTGAGAGAGAAGCTCCAAAATAGGAGGCCCACGGTTCCCATAAGCTTTCCTTTGTATTAAAAAAGGATTCTACTCGTGACTCTTTTCGCAGTTGACTCCAGACAATCCATACGGAATATGTGGTATAATATATCTCTAAACAAAGACAAGGGAGGAGGCAAATTTTGGATCCAAAGCTGGAGAATACTTTTCCTAGGTGCAGCTGATATTGGTAAAAGCAGCTTCCTGCAACCTCCCCCCACTCTAAATCCCGACAGGATTATGCCAAAGATTGCCCACTCAGGTGTTAGAGGGAATTGGTCTACCAGGAACTTGGATCCAAAAGCGCTTGATTGTTGGACAGTCCCGAAATGGCGTAAATTTGCCTCAGGGGATCCACATTTTGGGCAGTGGTGGTTTGTAGATAGACCAATCTCGGCACATCTTGAGTGGGATAGGTATGCTCTGTAAAATATATTGATAAATAATAGACAACACATCACTGCTGGGAAGAGTTTAACCAATTTAGCTAGGTTTTTTAACAGGATGGTTGTGGTAAGGGAGGGGAAGTCCTGTGCCCACTTAGCCAGGCCCGTGGATGACATCCCATAGTCATAGGGAATATGTAAAAAGTTATAGTGTTGAAAAATGGCTTTATGTTTTGGGGGTTCCGTAATTAGCAATTTATCTAGTGGGTTTTGCCAGTCCAATGGTGAAAAGCGTTGGATAGCGCTGCTAATATAGTGCTGTGACTGTAAAAAAGTCATATCGTGGCCAAGTAGGAAGGGATATTTAGATTGGGCAAAGGTAAGTGGACGCTTGACAGCACCATCCACTAGGGCTTGAATGGAACATATACCCTCCCCCCGCCGGAGTGTGAAGGGATAGCCAGCCGTGCAATCTTGAAAGTCAGGGTTACCTATTAAAACTTAGGTGTAGAAAAAAGTGGAGGTTGAGGAAATAGTGATGGCGCAAGAGGAACCAAAGTTTACGAGTGGTCATGAGAATAGGGTTCTCACGTACTTCCTCCAGCACCTCCTGGTCATGTAGATAGAGAAACGCACGCAGAGAAAGACCTTGCAAGAAGTTACCTTCCAAGAGTGTATTGGTGTAAGTAGATTTATCCTGCAGCCAGTCACGCTGGTGTCTAAATTGTGCAGCTTGATTATAAAGGGTGACATTGGGCATGTTAAGACCCCCATTGGCCTTTGAAGTTTGATCAAGCCTACATGTTACATGCTGCTTGGCAGAAACGTGTAATTGTGTCTTTGTACTGTAGCAGGAAATTCCGGTCCTGGTTTTCCCTGCAGCATTCCTTCTTGCTCGGAATCCTGGCTAATTACCTTGCAGCTGGGACGGGTGTTGAGTCAATAGGAATATATAGCAACTATTAATAATTCTCCGCTACCACTCTACATATACTAGCTACCTCAAGGTCCCTCATTACCTTCATCCACCATATTTTGAACATTTTGAATATGTTATTGCCATAGTACATATAATTTGTTCATAACTGTTTATTTTATTATTATTGTTTATTATTTTATTTATTTTTTGTCTGGTATCCGATTATATAATATACCAGACTATATAGTGCAATAAATCTGTTGTTTTTAAGAAGTCTTGAGTTGATTAATTTTTATTGATTATATTGTTTTTATTTTTGTTTAATTTATTGGTAATACCTATATTTTTATACTTTTTCTCTTTTTAGTTGTTGTTTTTTTCCCACCAATACAGCGCTGGTAGTTTTGTTTTCTTGTAGCTGGGATTCCCTAGCTGTGTATTTGGCTGTGTGCAGTCAGCAGCCAATGGGGATGTGGCTCTTCCCTTAAATACCTGACGCCTGATTGCCTCTTTGTTGGTCATAGCTTCTAGCTTCAGTCTCTAGCGGTGCTGGCTGTGCTGTTGTTGGATTTCTGTCCTAGGTTTGGATTCTGAGTGCCCTTTGTTTCCCTGCTGTGTCTCTCCTGTGTGCCCTGGATTCCTGCCTTTTCTTGATCATCGTTCCTGGTGTGAGTGTAGTTACCTGCTGTTTGTTGTGTGCAAGCCCCTGTCTCTGTATTTGTACTGTCAGTTTATATCCAGCCTTGTGCTGGTATATGTGCTGTTTCCACCTGCACCTATTGTATACTCCAGTCCTGAACTGGTTAACCACTGTGTTTACTCCATCTGCACCTCTTGCATACTCCAGTCCTGATCTGGTTTACCGCTGTGCTATTGCCACCTGCACCACTTGGATACTTTGGTTCTGCACTGGTTAATCACTGTGCTTACTCCACCTGCACCTCTAGTAAACTCCAGTCCTGTACTGGTAACTCTCTCTGTGCTATTTCTACCTGCACCAGTTATTATTCCAGTCTATACTGTAGTATGTTTGGGTTCTGAGCTGCACCTGCACCCCTCCTGTATTCTGGTCCTGTCTTGTTCTGAGCTACCCTCCCAGCACTGTTTATATCCAGACTAGTACTGGTATTGTGCTCCTCTGTTGCTCTTTATCGTTCCAGTTTTGTACTGGTAATTTTAGGGGTTCTCACCGTCATCTCTCTCTCTATTGCTCGTCCTGTCTGGGGGTACCTCTGTTCCGCCTTCTTGGCGTAGCCGTGCCTGTTGTCCCTGTTCTACTACTATCTCTTGGTTGCCTGTTTTTACCTCTATACGAATTTGGTCCCTGGGGACTGCGACCTGCTGTTGGGGCGCAGCCAAGTTCATCCCCACCATCAGGAGCTTTGGCAAACACCACCTGATATTTAGACTCCGCGCCCTGGTAAACCATTTTCGTAAGCCAGTTGATGACATGGCGACAGATCAAAATGTTGACAGTTGAGTATTATGTTAGTATTACATATTATATTATTGCATATTATATTTCTGAAGTTTTTTTTTAGAAGCTGCCTGCCTGCCTGCATTACATTAAGCTTACAGATACTAACATAATACTCCACTGCTGACATTTTGATCTGTCAACATTTCATACCAGACCCACTTAATACCCCAACTTATTAAAAGAGAACCCTCCAAAATCTGCAAAAGAGGTGAGATCACCTGTGTACACACCTATGCAATTATCAGGCGGTGATACGATTTCCAGCCATTTTCGAATTTGCTTATTAATCATAATAAAGCTTGCATCAAGTAATTTGGTGTTATGAATATTCTAAAAATCACATTCACTGATGTTAAGATGTCAGACAAATGTGTGTAATGGTGTGTATGCGCATATGAACATCTGTGCATCTTATTCAGACAATAGTTTCTTGGACATTGCTTTTATTGGTATATTCTATGGTTCTTGCTTTTCCTTTTTCCATCTTTGCAGCGTTAGCACCATTGCTGCAAGTACACCAACTTTTGTTTTTACATTAAGACTCATAATAAACTCAAATGTAAAAAAAAAAAAAAAAAGGATATATATATATACCATTTTGGATGTCAGCAGGTAACATTGAGGTATAAAGCAATTCCAGGTGATACAATACTCTCTCTTTCTTACTCTTGTTCTTTATTGTTTCTCTTAACACTTTTATATTCACAACTTCATCATCAACATTGCATACATGTTATGCTTTCAATACGTATCTGGGACCAGATTCAGAGATGGAAAATAAATAAGGAAAGATACTCCTGGGCAAAACCATGTTAATTTCAGGGGGAGTCAAGTTAATTGTATTCTTTGCATGCAGGAATATATTTTTGAATTGCTTACTGCACACAGATACTGACCAGCTTTACTATCACACTGTTATTTAGACTTGGGATAGGAAACATCACTCCTTAACTCTAATACTGTTTACAACAGATGAAATATGACTCCCCTGCAATCGACATGTTTTAGCCCAGGAGTAACTAATTTCAAGCACTTACTTAAGTCTGGATCCAGTCCAAAGGAAGGACATGTAGTGGGTATAGGAGGCATGGGAAAGTGATCATTTTTAGGAGATTTACTCTACCCACATAAGAGAGGCATAGTCGGCTCCAACCATTCATCTCCGTTTCTGCCTTTGCAATGGCCGATGTAACTTTTGCATTGTAAAGTTGTGAATGTTTTTTGGTATGTGGACACCCAGATAGGTGAGCCTGCCCTTAGCCCAGCTAAGGTGAATCCCATCAGCCCATTGTGGGTGGATTGGGTGATCCCCTAGAAACAATGCCTGCGATTTTTCAAAGTTGACTTGAAAGCCTGACACTTCCCCAAACTCTTCCAAACGAATCATCAAGTGGCGTAGAGAGGATTGGAGGTTGCTCAAGAAAATCATAATATGGCCGGCAAATGTGGACAATCTGATTTCGCCTTGAATAATTTTAATGCCTCTCATACCACTCGAGTTTTGTAATACCCGAAGCATGGGGTCAATGGAGATGTTAAACAATAGAGGAGATAAGGGGCAACCCTGTCTGGTCCCCCTAGTCATCACAACACCCGAGCTCCGCAATTCATTCCTTAGTAGGGAGGTGGAAGGATCTGCATAAAAGTATCTTATAAGAGCAATAAAGTCTCCTCCAAATTGACGGAGATGCAAAACTTTAAAAAGATAAGACCAAGAGGCAGAATCAATTGCTTTCTGCGCATCTAGGCTAATAGCATATTATTGGAAGGCAAAGAGAACAAAGCCGCGACTGCAGCCAGGGCCAGATGGACACCCCTAACAGAATGACAGCCTGGGACAAAACCTAAAGAGGGGAGAATAGTGTGTAGCCTATTGGCCATTATTTTGGCCACGGATCTCTGCCAGGTTTAGGGATGAGGATAGCATGGGCGTCATTGAAGAGAGGATGACCGGTCTGTATGGTACGGAAGAGCTGCAAGAGAGTGGGAACAATCTCAACTTGTAAACATTTAAAATATTCTGTGGAAAAACTGTCGGGCCCCGTGAACGCAACCTCCGCCTCTCTCTCAGTTATCTCTGCATTAAGAGATTTCTGTTGTACTACGGTGAGGGTGGGAAGATTTGCTTCTGTCAGGAGTCTATTAATCAAGGGGGGGTTAGGGGTATAGCAGGTATATAGATCGGTATAAAATTCATGGAAGGCTTTTATAGGATATTGTGACAGCAAATTTGAAATATGTTCAATATAAGTAATTAAACTGTCTCTGTAGCTTTAAAGCATAATTAAGTAATCCTGCCCTCCACTGCCTAACTTCCCTAACTGCAGTGTAGTTACGGCGTTCGTAACCTAGGAACGCCCCTTCATCCGTAACTACGCTGCATTCTATCCTGAATAGAGAAAAACACTAACTATGCCAGGCAACATCTGCCCAGCGCATGCGCAGATTGGCTAAACAGCCAATCTTACACATACGCCTGTTGTAACTACGGCAGCGGGCGTAGGTCTGGATCAGGCCTAATTGTATCTAAGTTACCCTTGTGCTCCTGCATCTAGTGTTTTCGATTACTACTACCTTGTGCTCAGTGTGCCCTCTGATTTCTGTTTATACTTCTTAGTGTTTATAGCCTGTAGGTTTTGTTTTGTTTCTGTGTTGGTTATTGTTGCTCATAGTTCACATTCTCCTTATACCTGCATTCTGTAGTTTGAACTAATAAATTCTTTTGGTTTATTCGTCCATGGCATCTGGTTATTAGTTCTTTGTTTCACCTGGGGCTGTCTTCCAGGGATTGTGACCTGCTGGGTGTCCTGCTACACAAGCGTGTCCTTACCACTAGAAGATCCAGAGAAGACCAGGCCCCAGTTAGATTCCACACCCTGGGAGCAGTTCCGTAACATCCTTGAGAAGGTGCGATGGAACCCGGAATGAAAGGTATTGTGGAGTCTCCATGGGTCCACCAGACCAAGAGCTATTCTAAAGTCAAGGAGGGATTACAAGTAGGTAAGGGCGACTGAGAGGGACCAGGTGACCTATCTAAAGAGAGATCCTTCACCAAATTAAAATCTCCCCCTATAATCAATTCAAAGTTATCTCTTTGCAGGAGAAGCGTTGACAGGTCCCTGAGAAAATCATCCTGACAAGAGTTAGGAGAGTATAGGCCAGGCATAGGCAGCCTGCGGTCTAAAAGACTGCATATATGCAATCTACGTATCGAAACGATATGCAGATTATGTACAATAGCTACCACGCATGCGCAGTAGCTATTGTTTATTGAATTACGTCCGTCTATGGAAGACGGACGTAGTTCTGGATCTACCCCCAAGTGCCTACAATGTGTAAGATATTACACCTGAGGGCGGGGTGAACTGGCAGGTGTTGACCTGGGTGGATGTGGCATTGGGCTGGTAGGAGGGGTTCTAATAATCTCCAGATGGCGGCGAGCCGCCTTCAGGTCATCGAAAATATAAACCTGGTCATTTTCAACGATACAGAGCTTTGCTGGAAAAAGTAGTGCAAAACGTTTCCCATTATCTGCAAAAGTGGGGAAATTTCCTTTCGTTTCTGGGAACAATACAATTTTTTTATTCCATGGGATGTAAAATATTGAAATTGTATGCAAAATATAGAAACTAGTACCATAAAGTTTGCATGTATCATCAAATATTCACAACTTATGGTGCTTTTATTTTATCTGTGTGTGTGTGTGTGTGTATATATATATATATATATCTCCCTCTCTCTCTTTTCAGCACACGCTGGCAGGATGAGAAGTGATTATGCCAGCAGGACAACCACATCGGTTTATTCTTGGTATGTTCCCTAATCCCTAGCCATGTTGCCACAATATACCTTGAATCTAGCTTCTGTGAAAAAAGTCATATGCAAGAGAGTCTTTGTCATTGGAGATCAGAATTTCTTTAGACTCTGCAGAACAGTTGTGCAGTCTGTTCTAGCGTCTGTCCCATTGACTTCAATCTGACTACAGCTCTTTACTGTGAATATGCTTATATCATATTCATTACTCTTGGTCAGTACTTAGCTAAACTGTTTTTGCTTTTTTTATTTTGAATTGCCCCGTTGAATAAAAAACGAACAAATACTCATTTTGTGAAAGGATAGGATGTATTTGTTTCAGTGGCACCATTCATCTTTACATTGTTCCTTATGAGACTGACACTGCCTAACAGTAAACCACCTGTCTCATGTGTATTCAAAGTATTAGCTTTGGTGTGAAAATCACCTGATGTGTCCTTAGGTTACTCCAGAGGGTTTTTTTTATGAATACAAATATGAATGGAGAAACAAAAACCAAGAAACAAAAAACAAGAAAGTCGCAATCTAAGTGTAATAATTCAACTATTAAATAATATCCTTTTGAGAATTTTTGGGGTAATAAGTAAAGACTTCCACCTTAATAATATTATATAAGGTATGTTACAATACATATAAAAGATTATCTGCGTACCGAATGTGTCTCTTGATGGAATAACCGTTACACAGCTTCTGCTGTTACTCGTTCTCATATGATAAAAACCAGAACATAGTGCAATATTGTCAAACACTATTCTTTACTTGTAATGTTCAAAAAACATGCGTACCATAAATCAGTACAAAGAAGACATATAAAAGTGGAGCTTTTCTGCTTATAGCTGACAGTCAGTCCGTTAAGTTGTACAATTAACTTTTCTACAGTTTGGAGTACCGTCAAAGTTCCTTTGTTGTCGATTGGACCTAATTTGCGGCTGAGTGGATCAGCTATGGGAGAAGGAGCATGAGCGCACACAGGGATATATCTTTTAACTTCTTACTGCACACAGTAGATGCCATCTCTCAACTCTAATACTTTTTGCAACAGATAGAGAAACTTTCCTCTCTTATTTTCAATCTCTGAATCTGGTTTGATGTTATTAATCCCTTGCTGCGTCTAATTTCAAGTCTCAGTCGGCAACAGACTCAAGGGACTAATAACATCAAGTGGCTTGGAGCATCTGTGAGATGGCGCAGAAGCCTTATGGTAGGGGCAAAGCCGATGCTAGATTGATCGGCGCCCCCCTGCAAACTTTAAATTTGCGCCCACCTGTTTAACAATTTCACATTATAGTTCAGAGAGTATAGTAAGAGTCATAAAATACAATCTTGTAACCACAAATCATAGTCACTACTATACAATACAAACAGCCTCCTAGTCTCCACTATACAATTCCCACTTCATCCTAAACACTACCACACAATACAGACTATGGGCCAGATCCATAACTACAATGTCAAAAAATTGTTATGAACCTCTGCACTCCCCTTCACAATTACAGAACAAGCAGCCTGGTGAATGAGAAAAAAGGGGAAATTCACAAATCCCCAGAGGTTATATAAATATAAACACAACCTCTGTTCAATACAATCAAAACAAACTCCCACCTAAAGGCGCTAGTAAATTTTCAAAACAAATTACAGTCTTCAGAATAAAGATTCTTGTAAAGTCCACAATCTTATTATTCCAGTCTATAGGTTATTTGCTGGTAGTACTTTCACATATGTCATGAATCCATATCCAAAAAAATCCTTTATCCATCAGACTTAAAAAAGAGCTTGAAAATGATACCCCTTTCACATCACCACAAAATACTCGGGATTTTCGCCAAAAACCCGGGTCTCAGCAAAATCCCAGGTATTTTGTGGTGATGTGAAAGGGTCCCTTCCGGTAGACCTTTCAACCTGGGAAAAAAGAAAGGTTTTTCCCGGGTCCAACCCGGGAAGGGAGGCAATGTGAAAGGTCCAGGGTTGTTTTCAACCCGGGTCTTTCACTTTGCCTCCTAATTGGTGCAGATTTGTCTACTGTTGCGATGGCAACAGTAAGCAAATCTGTTTCTAGCGTCGGATAGGGGAAAAAAAATTGCAAGTATCAGGCATGCTGATGCTTGTAGTTCTACAATCATCAGCATGCTCAAGGATGACAGGTTATGCTAGCGCTTGGAGAACCACAAGTGCCAGCATGCCCTGTCATCCGCTACAACACTAC
>WWET01002166.1:144492-165922 GCA_011038615.1 Limnodynastes dumerilii
ATAAAGATAACCACCACGATATAGAAAAGTATCACAATTATTAAAAATACAAATATAAAACCAAATATATAACGCTCATTAAGCACCTATGCACAGCCAATGACCGCACAAATGATCATCAAATAGCATATCCTGCAGGAATATGAATAATTCTATATGCCATAAGGACAAAAGTGCACTCAATATATTCAATTTAAAAATGACACGTTGGAGCTCTGTTGAATTCAAATTAGAGAAAACGATCAAAGTCTTCAGATTTGCCACAGTGAATCAGACACCAAAATGGATGATATTATGTTGCAGGCTCGACCTTCCTAGTTACTCAATGTAGCCACCTGTCAACCACTGCCGCTGGTTAATGGTAGGTAGTTGTAATCTCCACAATAATTAGTACTGGTCTGCAGACTTATAGTAAAAAGTGTATACAATGTCGGGTCTTATGCAAGACCTACACTCACATGTAGCCGGTCCTTTTAGAAGTCCGTCTCGGAGCAAGCAGCGTACCTACACTCACATGTAGCCGGTCCTTTTAGAAGTCCGTCTCGGAGCAAGCAGCGTGCTCCCGGCTGTAGCCATGTAGTTTCACGGGGTCTTATGCAAGACCTACACTCACATGTAGCCGGTCCTTTTAGGAGTCCGTCTCGGAGCAAGCAGCGTGCTCCCGGCTGTAGCCGCGTAGTTTCACGGAGTAGATCTTATGCTCCGCCTTTCCTTAAGGTAGTCCTCACGGCTGAAGCGATTTGGAGTCTGACTTGTTAACAGGTCTCCCGGCTGTGAAGCCAATGTTTGACTGTAGCTCCCGACTTCCAGGAGGTGTCCGAATCAGCAGCAATCAGACAGTGAAAGAAATAGATGATGTCTCAATAGCTGTGCACAAAGGCTTAGTGGCGTCAACCTAGACGCGTTTCTCCGTGATCACACACGGTTTCATCAGTAGGATAGATAGTTGCTGCGAGTTTCCTTATTTAAGTCCTGGGTTTTCAATTAGCAAATCATCTCACCTGCAGTGAGGATTATTATCAGGCTCTCTTTATATATCTTTAGGTTTTTATACAGAAAAATATATATAGAAACTCCCAAGTTATACATTTTAGACATTCAATTAGTACAATATAAACAAATGGAAAAACATGAAAAAAAACATAAAAAAAGATCCTATAAAGTGGTGTGGTTGCTTTAAAAAAACAGAAGAGACAAAAAGAATAATAATAATAATCAAAGAAAAAATACAATAATAGAACAACAAAAAGTATGTATATACACACTTGATTTCATAAGGAAGTTAGTTCTTATAATTTATCTATAATGTTCATCATTCAAACTTATAGCTGTTGTTATGAATATTTAGGTAAGTATTTGATGTAATATACAGTGGATAGCAAGCGGCAGACATATTCGCCTCATCATCATACATAGAAAGGGAGAAGGGGGGGGGGGGGGGGGGGGGGGGGGGGGGGGGGTTGTCCACCTGTCCAGCCTGGCGCCAGCCCGCACCTTATCCTCTTGCAGAGCACTTCGTGCTGGCCCTGGGTCGGGGTCTGCTGGCAAGGATGTCTGGATACAGTGGGAAATTGCAAAGATATTTTTTTTGTCATTCTCACAAACCAATTTCAGTGTTTACAAAACAAAGCATCCTCTTTACAGGGAAAATAACGCTTCAAAAACATTGCACAGACTAATACTTGTGAAAAGCAGTTACGGTGCTGCTTATTTTATTAATATCAGCTGCTATCAAGGAATAAAATGTGTAAGAACCATGTATACAGACACATTATTAAGGATTTAATTAGAAAATTTTACAAAATAAATGTGTTAAATAAATGTTGGATCCACATTTTTAAGTGAAAGAAAAGACTGCATTTTATAGTCAAAATCAGCAGGTCTTCTTAGAGGTTCTTTATATTTGTGAGTCATCTTGTTTCCAAGGTAAATAATTAGTTCACAACTCTTCACAAACTGCTCCATTTTTCGTTTGTACTTATTCCGTATATAATCTGAATTCCGTGGATTGTATGCTAGAAAGACACAAGTGTCATTAGTTGGTGAAGCTAAATATGCAAGATAGCCTATGTATTACAAAATAAGGCAGGCAAAACATGTATAATACTTTCTAATGTAAGCTAAACACATTGTAAACACTATGGGCCTGACCCAGACTTAAGATTTAATTCCATACATAAGCGTACGTAAATTACACATGATATAGGATAATGCACTCCCCTCTGACGTATGTAAAGATGCATACACACTATATAATTATCTGGAAGAGTATCTGAAGATCTGGCTTTTGGAATGAAAATCTGGTAATGGATGAGAGCAAATGGTATTGTCAGTTTCTCTCATCCATTACCACATTTGCATTCCAACAGCCAGATCTATCAGATAATCTGCCAGATAATTGTATAGTGTGTATGCACCTTAACTTAGCTGTCTTACATGTCCAAAACCCTACCTTAACTTTTCCAGGTGTATCTCTTGTCACACAGAATGGCTTGTTGTAAGTAAGTTCCTAACCCAGCCATCCTGTACAATGAAAATGCCCCCCCTCTACCCGCCCACAATGCATATATTCGAACGTATGGAGTGTTGTCACATCCTGATGTACGGAACTCTGAATGTACAGAAATCAGTTACGTATGTTCAGAGTTCCGATGCGTAACATCTGCTTTGTACATGTGCAGGGCACTCCCATAGCCTGATTTACGTACGCCGCTTGTGGGCCACTGTCTTACCTTTTAGATGATAAGCAATATAAAGCAGAGCTGAGTGTTTTACACTTAAAAATGGATACTTCGGCTTAAGGCAACCTACATCATTTAATGCTTTTATTAAAGTAGTGGCTGCTCCCTAGATAAAGAAATATAAGATAGATAGATGTCAGTACAAAGGAGTCATACTTTTATATTACTGTCACTATCCAATCTACAAAAGGCACTGAGCTTAATAAACTGTATTTAACTTATTACTGAACTAAAAATTTACAACAACTGACAATGTAAATGAACAGTGCTAGAAAATCAACAAATACCATCATTTATTGTTAAAACATTCAGCTGCCTTAATGATGCAGGCCTGGAGCATTAAGAGTTTGTGTAAAGCTGCCAATACACTATAAGTTGATGATGACAACACTCTAAGAGCAAGGAGCATTGTATAGTGGCTACATACTACCTAGTAATCTAGACGATTTCTTTACTGCCCTGTATCAATCCTAATGGGATTGGTACAGCATCAGACAGATCATTTGGGTAGACTTAATGATCTGAAGAGCTTTGGACAGTTCAGTCCTTGCCACGCTGGCTGATACGTGGAGATCAGGGCCAATGCATTGTGCTTAGCGGGGGGGATACAATGCAGGTCGGCGCTGGGCTGGAGAGGCAGTACAGCAATAAGGGTGAAATGAAAGGACCAGTCATTTTCACCAATAAAAAGAGGGGGTAGCCCTTCCTCTATTCTATGTAAGTATCAGTCACTCGGCAGAAGGCAGAGACAGTGGTTACCTAAGCTGCACTACAGTGCGGACTCAGTGAGGGAGCAAATTTATAGTTTGCAGACGGGCACTGTGCACCCAGGCACCGGCCCTCATGTAGTATGTGGCTTAATCCAACTTATTGCTTTATGTTCTGGTTTATGTGCTTTTTTGGTGGCTGTGGAATTCAAGAACAAGGCCTCTGTTTCACTAGTAGGGAATGAGAAATCACTGCTCAGAACTATACACATATACACACTGTCTAGGTTGGAAATCTATATTTGTATCATGATGTTATTCTGTAGTACAGAATAGAACATTATGCTACTTAACCTGTTCAAGGTATCCTGTTAAAGGCAGGGATGTCAGCATGATTGGCTCCATCTTTGGTGGAAGTTTAGATGGAAGCTTATGATTCCAGTATTTTTCTGGAAGTCTAAAAACAAGACATTGTAGGTTATTCAGTATCAAAATAGTCAAATACCCATACTGCTATTATTTATTTTAGCACTTTTGAGTTATCCTTACTTAAAGGAAAGTTTCCAAAACACTATGCTTTCTCTCCAGTGACTGATAAAATGATACTTGGGCCATATTCAGAGAACCGTTTCCTTAAAAGTACGCAATTATACGCTCGGCGGGTGCAGGCCAAACCCCCTCACACCCATGACATTCCCCTCTCTCGGCCGTGCTATCGGTGTCTTCCGCCTGCATAGACCACTTGTAACTTTCCGTGAGCAGTTGCGTGCGTATATGTCCTCCATGCGTGTGATTCATGTTAATCGCACCCACATACCTTCATTTAAATGCCTTCCCCCGCCCATTTTTATTTAAATTTTCACATGCGTATTTTTGCGTTGCATATCCGGACGTATGTATCTAAGTACGATTCACTAGTCCGACCATGAGGCGTATAGTCTACGTATACTACGTGAAAAAGTTACTACGCATGCGCAGTTGAAATGTACCTAAAAATACGCACGCAACTCGCCATGAAAACAGATCTCTGAATACGGCCCACTGTCACCAGGAAGATCACATACTGGCCACACACTGGCCCCTAATTGGCACACTCCCTGCAGCCCTAACTACTAATAGGGTCAGCCCAGCAGTAATCAGAACACATGGGCAGTCCCAATCGATCCATTTATCAACAGGAGTGTTTTTGGGTTACTCACTCCTGATGTACCCACCATACCCACCTAAAATTTACTGTATATAGCAATGTGCTAACATTTATGTATAGCCAGGAATTTTGCTGATCACCATTAACTATTACCAATTGGACACATAAGAGTCCAAGCACATTCAGATATATATATGTCCTATCATTAGAAAGGCTAGGAAATGTAGAAAATGTATTAGATTTTAGTTATTAGATTTTAAAAAGCAGAAATCCTCAATGTAAATTTTTCAAATGGGTGAGCAATGTGTAGTTTTTCACATATGTGAAAACATTGCAAGCAGTATATAGGTAAAATTCACAGTAACTATTTGTTTCTCTATCTTTCCTTAAAAGGTCAATCAAATCGCAAGTTAATAAGCATACAATTGTTTCACATTCTGCTGGGTGCTACATTTAGGGAGCAAATTAAAAACATTTACATATTTTCAATATTAAGTATATGTGCTATAAAACAACAAGGAAAAAAATCTTTGTTAATTATGAATATAGATACAAAACAGTGGTGTCACTAGGATTGCTATCACCCAGTGCAGTAACTCATGGTGGACCGAATCCAGCTTTAATAAATGTGGACATTTTCCGCTCTTGTCTGCATTTTGGGAGTGTGCATGTGCGCTCATAAGGCTTCCAGCACAGATCTGTATCCTCGGGAAAACATTCGTATACTGTGCACAAGGGGAGGGATTTAAATTGTACAGTACAATTACGAACAATCCTGATTTTTGCGCCATCCCCATTTTACGAGTGGATGGTGCAGAAATATTCAGGCTGTTATCCTGAGCTCGTAATGCAGTGGAGATGATGCGGGAATATGGCATTAAGGGGTCTATTTACAGAGATCATTTTAGTGCGATAGGTCCAGTTTTCACCTCAAAACTGGCCCTATCGCATTAAAATGAAGTGTGACATATTTACAGAATGTCAGAGCGGAGTTTTACACTCCGCTCCCGGCGTCAGACTAAGGCCAGCTCAGGCTGGCGTTGGTGACAATTATTCTGGCGATGTCCCCATATACCCCTCTTTTTCTCCCCCTAATATATGTTATTAGGGGGGAGGAAAAGGAGGGCATGTATGGGGAGACCGTCGGAATACATCCCAATCGAGCCCCAGTAAAAAAAAAATAATAAAAAAAAACAAACCATTTTTTTTTAATAAGTAAACAAATAAATTAATAAACCCCATAGAAAACATGAATAAACATTACTCACCTGTCCAGGCGTCCCGTTGGGCTGCAGCCGTCCGGTCCCGGCACATGCGCAGTGTTTCTCATGTCAGGACTTGGAAAAATTCCAAAGTGCCTAAACAGAAGCACTGCGCATGTGCTGTGTTTCTCATGTCGGCACTGAAATTTTTCAAAGTCCTAATTGAGAGATACTGCGCATGTGCAGTACTTCATTCAGGGATCGCACGGAGAAGAAGTGCAGCACCGACCCGCGGCTCATCGCGGGACCTCGGAGGAGGGGTGAGTATTAGTGAATCATGTGAAGGAAGCTGCCAGGCTCGCTGCAACCTAACCCTCCCCTTCCCTCCTTTCCCCGCAGACTGACCCTAACCCTGGCTTCCCCACAACCTGACTCTAACCCTCCCTTCTCTAAATCCATATATTCCTAAGACACCCCTTCCCACACACTCAGCCATTCATAAAAAAAATATATAAAACGGCTTCCATTCGAAATTGAGACAGCCGAAAAGGAACTTTTGGCTGTTTCTATTTCTTGAAGCAGGCGTTCGGAATGAGGACTTGAAACGCCATAGGGGAATGGGGACCTCCCCCCATAGCAAGACATACTGAACCCTTAGTAATGTTGGACCGGATCCAGACTCCTGAACGCTTTCCGTACGTGTGAGGGTCTGAACTCCCCATCACTCCCCTCTCTGTGCGCACTTTATGGCAGCTTATGCTGCCATAAGCCTGCCTTAACTAAAGCCTGCAGATCAGCGGTCTGTACAATTACCATGCTTCCCCCTGCCCTGGAAGTGAAACACAACCCATTTCTTCAGAAATGGCATTGTACGGAACTAAGTTCCCTACAATGCAACTTACACTAGTGTTACTAACTTCAGTGGCGCACCCAGGGGGGGTTTTCTGGTTGCCCAGAAACCCCCAGATTGAAAATTGAAGAAAAATTTTTTCAAATGTGCAAAAAAAGTGAAATTTTGAATAAGGGGCGTGGCTTCGCGGATGCCGTGAAAGGGGCGTGGCCTGGCACCCATGTGGGGTAGACTGTCTTGGAGGATGATGGTCCTGGCCTGTGCTGCAATAGGAAAGCAGTGAGGATGACAAATGTGTCACAACATATTCAACAGTGGTTAGGCACTGACACAAGCTCTGGTACATTGTGTAATGTGCTCTACTAATGCATTGTGTACTGCTATTGCTATTAGACCTGTTCCTGCAATATAAAATTACTATTTTAATGTGTAAAAGAAGTAAATTATAAATTTCTTAAAAATATCAAAAACAGGACATGTTACAGACAACAACAACAACAACGCAATTCCTTAATGTAGAGTTATTTTATTTGTATTATTTTTAAATCTGCATGATAAACTTCCTGCTTTCACAAAGAACTTTAATGGACGTTTTAGATGTTTTGGCAGTCAGATAGTATGACCATATTATCAGTATTATCATTTTACATATGTTTTTTTTAACATCATATTAATTAGCTCTTTACAATTTTAAACAGTAATTCAACCTCATTACAGTCTAATTCTCTAACACACACACTCACAGTGGGGGCGGGGCGGGAGCAGAGCTTGAATGGGACGAAGCTTATTTGTCATGTTTTCAGGCTCCAAAATGTTGGGAGCTATGCTAATATACCCCACATGTGTTACACATATTGAAAACCCCCCTTTTCAAAATCCTGCGTTTGCCACTGAACTTAAATCCGGAGGGCGCCTTGCATGTGTAAATGGTCTAACGTGCCTAACTCTGGATACGGTCTGTTATTTGTACTAATTTGTGAACATTACTATTTATGAACATCTCTGAAAGTAATGGCAATAGTAGTGACATAAACATCTAGTAAAAATAAAATTACACATTTAAATGACATCATCATATGCACAGCCTAAATATATTTATATTTACAAAGTTGCAATGAGATAAAAATAATTATAAATATTTTTTATTTCTGTAGAAGCTGGAAGCAGCACAACACTAATGATACTGAGGTCAAATGACCCTAGTATCCCTAAAGAATATCTGCAGCATACAAAAGAGATAGATTCAAAGTAACATTCTGTAGCAGTGATAGGTGACCTTATACACTTCAGAGGCAGCATAGTGTGGGCATCTTACCATCCAAAGGGCTTTACCTATACAAACTAGAATAGCAGAAACCATCTTAGCAAGTGGTACAAGCTAGAACAAGGAGCTGCGGTCTGCAGGTGCTATTTGGCTAGCTATTGACCATTACTGTTCTATGGGGATCTTAAGCAAAGAATGCATAAAATTTCAAATGCTTGTTAATCTTGACCAAAGTGGTATAGTGCAAGGATTTAGCAAAAATATTTATAATATATTGTACAAAATTACCTCATAAACTTCTGCAGATTTTCTTCACTTTGAAAAATATAAATATTATCTCTGTACTCCACAGCATTTTCAATGTGTCCAGGAACAAGGGCCTCATATCTTGAGATAAAATATAAACATATTAAAAAGATCTACTTATTTAGAGTTTATATCTTGAAGCTTATTGATGTATTTCCATACAGAAATGGACATATTAAAACACCTTTTTTTGGGCATATCATGAAAATACAGTATTTATTCAGATGATATAGTATGTTTTATTCTGAATATTCCTTAACATAAGAGAAGCATTCTTATCAGCGTTTACATCTTCTAATTATCCCTTGTGTTTACACCCTCTTCCTTCTACCCCTGACACACAATTGCCTCACACTTAGCTGTTGCTGTATTCATTGCTTAGCATCTGTGCATTCCAGTCTTCTGGGACGATCTCTTGTCTACCTACCTCTTGCAGTACACAGAGTCCTATGCTAGTGCCGAGTGGTATATATGCGTGTGCATTAAACTTAGATGTAATGGTATTGTTACATACCTCATTTTTCCATCCACATAGGTAACTGGACAGTATCCCTTCATTGCTGCATTTTTGGGGAATTTAGACTTTACATCACCAACTGATAACTTCTTTGGTAACATTTCAGGAGGAGGTAGTGTACGTGGTGCCAAAGGTGGCACATATAATTCTGGATTGTGCAAAAATACCTATAAGCAACAGAATATTCACATTGTGTTATACATTGTATCACCTTTATAACAAGCTCACCTTACACATTATTTTTTGCAATATTACAATGTAAAGGAGGGCAGATAATAGTTTTGGGGACATATTTAATGGATCATTGAGACAAAAGAAAGTACTTGGTATTGTATACCAAACACAGTATTACAATAATATGCAATTACACACACAAACAGATAGGACAGGAAAGTTGTTTGTCATCATTTACAAAAAATATAACCTGTTTTGAGAAACCTTTTATTGGGGCAATTTTATAGTAATTACTAAATTTGACATGGTATGTTGCACAATATAATGTTTCCCTTTACCTAAAACAGCATTTGGTTAAGTTCTATTTTAAAGTGCTTGCATGTTGTTTAAAACATACAGAGTTAGAAAAATAACCAACTTTCTATCACTAATATGTATCATCTTTATATGCTATTTCACTTAATTGAATAATGTCACTGACCACAAAATATAAAGATGTGCTGTAATGTGAAATACACAAAAACATATAGTGTATACAACTTACATCCAGCTCCTTCTGTGAAGCCATTTTGTAGTAGTGTCCACGGAATTCAGCTGCATACTGCAAGGATGATGTTACAGAACAATCAACAAGCTCTCCTTTTTGTGCCAGGCTCACAGGACAGTATTGTGCAAAGTCTCCCAGCCGAAACAGCAGCTCTTGTGGGGTGATACAGAGGTCTACAATAGCAGCTGCTTTACCTGTTCAAACCATAATAGAATCAACATCTATTTAGTATGTATAACCTATGATAACATAATCAATTGAACTCTAATGATAAACACATTACCGGAAGTAAGAATCAATAGTAATTCAGTTTTACACGAGCTAGACCAGAAATTCAGTCAAGTGTTCTCACTTTTAGATGGATGAAAGTATTAATTGAATGTCAACATTTAGCTAGTTGTCTTTATACTATAAAACATTCAGTTGATATAATTTGCTTTCTGAGTCAAGTAGGCTGAACTGTTGGTGAGGAGCTGGACTTGGCTTAAGGCAAGTGGTAGGTCATGACCCTCTAAATAAGCACACAGGCGCTGAGACAGTAAGGCAAGTTCCAAGGAGTGCAAAGGTAGTAGTTACAAGTAGTGGAGGCTGGATACAGAAACAAGAAAGAAGCAGAAACCGGAGGCACGAACGACTAAAGAACCGAGAAGACATACAGAGAAATACAGGAAAACAGGAGTAGTAACACGACCAGGAACCAGAAGCCAGAACACGCGAGCGAGCTTGAGGACACAAGTCAGCTGCAATGGAAACCTGTTGCTCTGACAAGGAGGTGTAGCCAGGAGAAGTTTTAATAAGGCAGCTAAGGAGTGAGTCCAGCAAAGTAATAATCTACACCTATGTGGGATAACACCTGCATCTGAGAGGGAACACCAGGAAGTGCAGAGAACTGAAAGAAGGTGATGCAATTGGCCAACTAAACAAAAGACGTAAGGTGCAGTGATCAAGATTAGATAGGAATAGTGACATGGTCTAACATTGGTCACAACTCTGAATATTATTACACTCTGGATTTGGCTGTGCACACACTCATCCAGTTTATTAGTTACATTTTATTAATACTGGATAGCACTCTCATTGATATCACATCACACAGTTGCTACAGATTTTATTGCTTCAAAATTCACCCTCACTTTTTAAAGCCCTCAATCACTCAGAAAGCCAGACTTGACAATAGTGACTGAATTCTTTTGGGGCATCCAAGATGGTCACTATTTAGCTGAACTCCATCTCGGGTGTTCTATAATATTGTCGGAAACCATAAAAAACATCCCCAGGCACAGTATCGGCAGCAGAGCTATTCCTGAGATGGCACAAACTCTACCCTTGAGTCCGTTCCAAGCCTTGGAACCCGGGCATTGGTACTTTCCTGCCTATACGCAGTTTCACTACTAAAATTCTATCCGCCAGCTTCAGATTCATATACTACATGGAGGACAAAGCTGTAATCACACCCCAAATCACTCTTCGAGAAATTAACTTACCATGCCCATCCTAGCATGGTAGCTGAGTGTGGGTGCTGAAACTCCAAAATGTATCTGTCGAGGACCCCTTGCTCAGATTTGCTGTTCTTTCTACAAGGTTCGGGGGATCGCTGGCCATGCAGTGGTCCTAATCTTAGAAGTGGGAATAATTAAAGCAATTGTGTGTAAAGATTCACGCTATTCAGATATTTTGAGACCTAGGGCCAGATTTACTAAGCTGTGGGTTTGGAAAAGTGGAGATGTTGCCCATAGCAACCAATCAGATTCTAGCTTACATTTTCTAGTATGTGATAGGAAAGTGAGAGCTATAATCTGATTGGTTGCTATGGGCAACATCTCCACTTTTCCACAGCCGCAGCTTAGTAAATCTGGCCCCTAGAGTCTGATCCCAAACTAATAACGTTACCTGACATCTGCAAGCTGCTTGTGGAAATCAGGCGACTTTCTGGCACAGCACATGTGCCATCTGCAACAGAACTTCTTATGTACATAACTCAGGTGGGCAGGGATAGGCATGCAGAGAAGGGTAAGTGAGAGGTGGTAGGCAACTTCTCATGGATCTGCATTTGTATGGACGCAGATCCGTGCAGAGAATTTAAAGTAGGGTTCTGGACACGTAAGAGGGGAGTGATAAGGGTGTTCACTCTCCTCTCATGTGCATACTTACAGACCTCCATGCACAGATGTCTAGATCAGGCACCTAATCGTCATTGTACCTTCAGCGGGCATATTATTGCAGCATTTACATCCTTCCATCCCGCCATCTTAACGCATAGTCACCACTGTCAATCACCATACCTAAACTCCCTCTATGGCCGGTGGATGTCCGGGTTCTTATATAGGTGCACTGTTATTGGACAGGGCTGAGATGAGCATTCCATTACATGCCATTTGGCTCCAATCTTGAAACAAATGGCATGGACAATGCCTTGATAAACCATTTTCATTAACTTTGAATACGGCATTTGTACCAGCTTAGGAGCTCCACTAAAAACAACAGTTGTCATTCACAAAAACGACAGACATCATCGCCTCCCTCTACAGATGCATTTCAGCTTAATTAGAGTGAGAGACCATGATAAATAATAAACACATTGGGCCAGATCCAGAACAACGCTTGTGAGCGAATTTACGTGTGGCGGAGACATAAAATCGCGTTTTTGTAAGTACTGTGCATGCGCATCATAGGAAATACGCTCCGTAACGTAGCCTAAATGTGAACACATGGGCCATTCACGTATGTGTCCAAAATACGTTATGTAGGCGGGGGCTTGTATTTAAAGTGTACAGTATGGGCGTGCTTAGCTGCGTAAATACGTGTTGCCCATACGTACGTGAGCGGATGACATCGGTTACGTGGGCAAAAGTTAAGGTAGGGTTTGGAAAGCGTATCTTGGTCAAAATATGTACATTCAAGGGGTGTGACAAGGGGAGTGTATAGAAGGTACACACGCGTAAATACGCTACGCGAATAAACGTATTGCAAACGTAGTTCTGGATCTACCCCATATACCCTGACTGCTATGGCATCAGAATTCTACAATCTAATTTTAGCTTAAAAGAAGATTTGACACATTACAAACATCTTTTGACACAGCAAATTTAAGAAAATTCTTCACAGGTTCAAGATCTAGAATAACACATAAGTGAAACAGAAGATCTGCTCTATTCTTTGCAAGTTACCATCAATACACAATCCAGAGTGGTGACAGATCTGACCTTGAAAATCGTAACTATCAAAGTAATCTATGCTTTGTAGTGTGGAAGTTCAACAACTTCCAGAATACCTTAACACTACACTTTCCAGCGCTCTTAATATCAGTCAAATCCCATCCATATAAAGAGAGCTCATCGCATAGGTCTAAAGAATAAGGGTGAAGACAGCAAATCACGAAAAGTTATTGCCAGATTTCTGGACTTTTGTGCAGAAGAAAAAATGCTTAGGGCATACAGACATGTAATTCAATTGATACTCGACAGCACTGGGAGATATAGTTTTATTCTGGAAAGCCATTGAAGGTGGTCGAACGGAAACAAATCATCATCTAAATTGCAAGGCAAAATGAGCTTCAGATAACATATCTAGAGAGCTGTGTCAGCATTGCAATTATAGAAACACCTCTTATATAACCTTAGCAGAACATCAACAAATATGACATTTGCTTGAATTATTTCTGACTGCTCAGACACAGTGCAAGCTTTATTATATTAAAAATAAATATTATCGCTGCGGGAATAAGCCAGGACGGGTGCTTGCGAACATGTCCAACTTGTGGAAATGTAGAAGTCAGGTAGTTTCCAGTAAAGATACTGATTCCAGCCAAATCTTGTCAAAATCATCAGATATTCTACTTTCAACAATACTGCACATCACTACATACAGGGCCTGTGCTAGTGTGTCTGGCGCCCCCCTGCAAAGATAAACCATTTTCATTAACTTTTGAATACGGCATTTGTACCAGCTAGGAGCTCCACTAAAAACAACAGTTGTCATTCACAACAAACGACAGACAAACGACAGACATCATCGCCTCCCTCTACAGATGCATTTCAGCTTAATCAGAGTGAGAGACCATGATAAATAATAATCACATTGGGCCAGATCCAGAACATCGCTTGTGAGCAAATTTACGTGTGGCGGAGACATAAAATCGCGTTTTTGTAAGTACTGTGCATGCGCATCATAGAAAATACGCTCCGTAACGTAGCCTAAATGTGAACACATGGGCCATTCACGTATGTGTCCAAAATACATCTGAAATACGTTATGTAGGCGGGGGCTTGTATTTAAAATGTACAGTATGGGCGTGCTTAGTTGCGTAAATACGTGTTGCCCATACGTACGTGAGCGGATGACATCGGTTACATGGGCAAAAGTTAAGGTAGGGTTTGGAAAGCGTATCTTGGTCAAAATACGTACATTCAAGGGGAGTGTATAGAAGGTACGCACGCGTAAATACGCTACGTGAAGAAACGTATTGCAAACGTAGTTCTGGATCTACCCCATAGACCCTGACTGCTATGGCATCAGAATTCTACAATCTAATTTTAGCTTGAAAGAAGATTTGACACATTACAAACATCTTTTGACACAGCAAATTTAAGAAAATTCTTCACAGGTTCAAGATCTAGAACAACACATAAGTGAAACAGAAGATCTGCTCCATTCTTTGCAAGTTACCATCAATACACAATCCAGAGTGGTGACAGATCTGACCTTGAAAATCGTAACTATCAAAGTAATCTATGCTTTGTAGTGTGGAAGTTCAACTTCCAGAATACCTTAACACTACACTTTCCAGCGCTCTTAATATCTACTCTGAGCCAAATCCCATCCATATAAAGAGAGCTCATCGCATAGGTCTAAAGAATAAGGGCGAAGACAGCAAATCACGAAAAGTTATTGCCAGATTTCTGGACTTCTGGACTTTCTGAAGCTTTATTATATTAAAAATAAATATTATCGCTGCGGGAATAAGCCAGGATGGGTGCTTGCGAACATGTCCAACTTGTGGAAATGTAGAAGTCAGGTAGTTTCCAGTAAAGATTCCAGCCAAATCTTGTCAAAATCATCAGATATTCTACTTTCAACAATACTGCACATCACTACATACAGGGCCTGTGCTAGTGTGTCTGGCGCCCCCCTGCAAATTTAAAATTTGAGTCCATATGTTTAACAATTTAACATTATAGTTAATAGATTATAGTATCCATTTAAGCGTCATAAACACAATCATGTCCACATCCCACTATTGCCTCCTGTATGGAACAGAGAACACGGATATTTATCATTGTCTTTGGGAGTGCCTCTAGGTTGGCTGTCTTTTTATACAGGTACTGCCGGGCTGCCAGAAGAACTATTATAGAATTCTGAAATTCTGGCTTTTCTTTTAAAAACTTTTTCTATCTCTACTTGCTGGAGGCTACACTCCAAAACAAACGGGTAATTTTTCCTAACAAATTAACGCTCTCCCTACTAAACACAAAACTCAGCTACACATTCACTTTTTCAACATGACCTGAATTATGTTGTACCTATTAGAAAATTATGAAATTCTTCCCTTTTCCCCTTCTTTTTCTCTTCTCCACTATTATTTTGGACACTGGGAATGTGAAGCTAAAGATACTATAACTACTTATAATAATATATTATGCTTCACATTATATTGTTAAAGTACTTCACACCATGGACCGGATCCAGAGTTAGGTATGTCACCCTACTTACACGCAAAGGGCCTGATCCAGAACTACGATGGTACACTGAGCGCACTAACACTCAGGTACCATCGCTTCACTCCCCCTTGCCCCAGCGTACTAACACTCGCTTATGCCGGCTGAAGGCTACCCTAACTTCAGCCGGTGTAAGCGAGTGTTAATATGCTGGGACAGCAGCGTTGCTACGCTAATGCTGCCCTCCCAGCCTCATTACCCTCCCCCCTGCCTACCTGTCCTAACTGCAGCATAGTAACTGAGGGGAACACCCCCTCCAGCGTTACTACGCTGCTGCTACGGATGCCCGATCAACGATCGTGCTTTTCTGTAGCTACGATGGACAACATCTGCCCGGCGCATGCGCAGATCGGCTTTTAAGCTGATCTTACACTGCTGGCTGGCGTCTTAACGCCAGCCAGCATAGGTCTGGATCAGGCCCAAAGTGAGTAAGTGTGGTATCTGGAGGGGAAAAACACATTCCGTACGATAGAAGATCTGTCCTTTTTTTTTCCCGTCCGCCCATAAGTTGTATGCAAGGAGGGTGGGGGGTGAGATGTAAATTATACAATATGGGCTGGGTTAACCACTTATGCGCAGATCAGCGGTTGTACAGGCCGCTGATCTGCACGTCAGTTTGAAGGCAGCATTATGGCGGCGTGTATATATTTACTTAGTTTGCACGGTGTTATTACTCCTTTGTATGTAACTCAATAACTACACAAAATACATTGTAATGCATGCTTTGGTATCTTTAATAAAAAGATTTTTTTTAAAATCAGTAGTGACAGATAAATGTGGCATGAGCTGTTCTGGTCAAATTTATCAGAATGGATACCTGAAACCATCTGTACACGGAGGGGTTTACTGTACTGAATGCTACCTTTTTCAGATTTCTACATCTCCAGCACAACTTTGGCACACATCTTGGGTAATCCTCTCCCTGCATTATAGCTTCCCACTTAAAGAGTTACTGTCCAATTCTGGGTGTCGTAAAGCCATTTTTACCATTTATTCTGAACGTAATGCTCAGGAACCCTGCAAGATGAGGAGTAATCACAAATACTTAATAAAAGGTTGTTGCCTCTATAACCTTGCATTGAAGACCAACTCTAACTGCCCCAATTGTGGTGTGGTCTGTGGGAATGCAGGGTAGTATCTCAATTCTGGTAGACTGTGAGCATAAGTAATTGCATCCTCTATACACTTCCACACTAAGTTTATTTGCATTAATATCAAAAGGTGCGGTTCCCCCCTGATATGAATGCTATTATGTGATTATCTGTAGGGTGATGTTTAATACTGTTATCTGATACTCCTGATCTTTTCCCCTTCTGTGCCAGCAAAGCTTATGCCTTGTTTCACATGCATGAGTAAATGAACTCCTTGATCTGCAGACAGAGCTGACCATATTCACACCTAAGAAAGCTTTAAGAAGGTGCGGATATGCATTTATCTGCACCTAACTTAGAGCTCCCTCCCAGACGCCTCCCCTTTTTTAACAAACCTAGACCACTTACCTCCCCCACCCACTCTTCTTAAATGCTCCCAGGGGCTGTCATTTCACACCTCTTTCTTCTTAGGAACCTACGTGCGATCTTTAAAGACCGCACATAGTAATTCTATGTACCTAAATGGTATATAGATTGCGTAAATGACCTACCACGTATGTGTAGTCTCTTAAAAGTCCGCACTTAAGAAGCAGGTGCTTCTTGAGTGTGAATACAGACCAGCATGTGTGATTGCTCTTTACCTGCCAGTGAACATGTCTCTGTACTGATTAGATGCTGCTATTAAAAAGAAATACCTACTATGTTTTGTCTGTATAATTGAATTTTGTAATTTGTATTATAATGATGGTACCTTGTCATTACGTTGGTTGGCTTACTGCACCTCTCCTAAGTTTTGTCTTTCTTTGTGTTATTAATGCTTGTTGGTTTGAATTCTGCTGTCTGGTTTTCAGCATAAAATAATACATTGAAAAGAAAGATCTGGAAACTATGGACGTCATCAATTATACTAATCTTGTAAATTGATATGACCTGTGCTTTGTGTTATGGGAGGTTACTCTGCTGGAAGTAACCAGTAGCAAACATGAAAAGGATTGCATATTACTTTTAACCTTGGTAACAGGTAAGAACAATACATAGGTTAGATGAGGCTTTCACAGTGTAAAAGCAAATGCAGCATGATGTGATTAACATATCGCTATTTTTGTTTAACAATATCTAAGCAACCCCAATAGCATTTCTGGTGTGTAACAAACCAATATCAATACAGAAATAAAAATGGTTGTACCTTCTTTTATTCTTTGCAGGTATGTTTGTACTTGCATGACGCTTGCCTGGACCTTTTCAATAATTTTGTCTGACACCCACCATTTACTGTGCATGGCATCTATTTCACACCAGTTTTTATGTTGCGTAACATAATATTTCTTAATACGTTGAAGCTCTTGCTTATAACTGGAATTACGCACAGCTAATATATGTGCACTGTCATGTGCAGGGTACAGCATACTGTGAAGATAAAGACAAAAAAATAAGGCTAGTTTTTCAATTTACAGTGTACATTTTTTTTTTACCATTCTGGATTAAATGTTAAATGATATTTGTTTGCCAAGCTCCTAATTAATTGGATTGCATTATTTAGTTTTTATAATATACAGTTTTTACTTTATGATATAAAGTACTCTAAAGCAAATTTTAAAAGCCCTGCACTGAATAAATTCCTCTTTGCAGTTTCCACCATATGCAGACACTCTTAGCTATATTACCAAATTTAGGCCTGTGGATAGCAGAGATTAAATTTAGGCCTGTAAGCAACCCCCATCACTCTAATAACCTTCCTGTAGTAAACTGCTCCTAAAGTCAGCAGCAATCATTTGCATAAAACCAAATCTTGTCGTGTCATGTATAATATGGCACTGGATAATACTATGCATAACATAATTCTGCTCTGCCTGGAAGATTTATTTTACTACTGCCATAGTAAATGTCAATTTTCACACTCAATAAATGGCTGACCATTTGGCTATTCTGTTATATAATTTGAATATACAAAGTTTTAAGGTGCATAGTATCATTTTAATAATGGTGTTTTTGCCTTATCTTGTTTATTAAAGATTTGTGGTTTATTCATAGATTGGCTAAATTAATATTACCCTGCTATTCTAGAAATCATCTAACTAATGCTACATATAAAATGGGGCAGATGCATAATGCAGCATTGCATATAAGGACCTAGCCAAGCCCTTTTCTGTATATTCTCAAAACGATACCTCACCCACTGTGCAAGCACCAGGTATGCACGGAGGCTACTGCTGCACGAAATGCAGCATCTATTGCGCTGTGCTCTGCATGTAACAGGTCTGCACGCATGTGCAATAGGAACGCACAGGGTACTTACACAAACTGTCTGCATAAGTAACCTGTTGTTCCTAAATCTGGATCCGGTCCAATGATATTTATTGTGTTACCTTTCTTTATCTTTCTTGTCAAGTAGACCTCTTTTTAAAACGTCTTGCATAGGTATTTCTAGCTCAAAAATATTTATTGGTATAATGCTGCACGCTTCCAGAAGATCAGCTTGCTGTTTAGTTGCTGGATACCCATCAAGAACAACTCTATGGAGAAAAGTAGTTGATATAATATTAGTTTTAACTGGTAAAACAAATGAAAACAAACAAAAAGAATGAGTGCAAAACTACCTTATCTGGTAACAATTTTTCATTACGACTTATTGAACTTGGTAATAATGGAACCCCACAATTAAAGACAATAGCGCTAATGAAAAAATATAGCTATAAAAAAATCATAAATAAAATAGTTTAATAAAGAAGGTATCATTGAGTACTGAGGTGACATTAATACATTATATAATGATAAAAACAGTATTCATTGTTACTTACTGCTAAATCCTTTTCTCTGAAGACATTTGTGGGGCACTGCTCATCATGGGTTGGATGAGGCGCTGTGGAGCTGAGCACTTGTTAGTTAAAAACTGTTAGGAAGAAGCTTCTCTCCCTCCAAGCCCCTTCAGACTCTGTCAGTCCCTTATTTCTGTATAACAAAGCCCAAGGAGAGAAGGAGAAGGAAGAAGGAACCAGGAAATAAAGTTATAAAAAAGAATAACCCAAATCTGTTCATACTGCTGAGCATACTGGGAGAAGAGTGTCCTCCAGATGTCTTCAGAGAAAAGAATTTGTAAGTGAGTAAAAATAAATCCAATTTTCCCTTGCATACATCTTGGGGACACTGCTAACCATGGGTGATTTACCAAAGAGCTATGGAAGATAAAGGTCAGTTGGCCCTGGACTTAAAACCTTCCGGCCAAAGGACTATCAGAGAGTACAATTCAAGCGTTTGGGCATTGCGTTGCACTCACATAAATTTATGTCCCCAGAGAGAGCTTTGACAAGGTGGAAGCCTGGAAAGATAGGACAATTTTCTATTCAGTATAGTACCTAGAACCACCTAGGCTGGAACGATGGGACATTCCACAATTATTAATATAGAGCTAACTGATAAAGCACTCAATTTGGATCTAGCTAAGGAAATGCTATTAAAAAGGCCATTTTCCCTGACAGAAAAGAACAAAGCTTGTCAGACTTAAGCTGTTAGAAAGGAGGACACTGGAGTGCAGATAACCCCAAATTAAGGTCACTGATGGAACCACATGAGGAACATACCATGGATATGTAACTTGCCCTGCAAAAAGGGTATGTTTCTCTGGGAAGTACCATGCTGACAATAATATGGAAATGTGGAAATCTGGACTTAAAGGAAATCTAATCTTAAGTACGCCTCTATGTTGTCCTGAAGAAACATAGAGAATCTGGACATCCAAAATTAAAGAGTATAGGAAACCCTTGTTCTCATAACAGTTTACATAAGACAAGCAGACCATATGGTAAATCAGAGCAAACACTGACTTAAGAACCCTGAGTAAGGTCTGAATAACCAGACTAGACCAGCTCAGACAAACCCCACACTCTTAAAATCTCGGTTTTAATAGCTACATCCAGAGGCGTAACTAACGTGGGTTTTGTAGGGCTCGTGCCCCAGGTTCCAATGGCGCCCGGGTGATGTGGGCGCAATCGGAACCTTAAGGCATGAGTCCTACTAAACCCAACTTGTTTTTTTTACCACGTTGGACTCCTTTTCCAGGAGTCACAGCGGGTAGCAGGCATTACAGCGGGGGGTGCGTGCGGTGAATACAGATGCCAACGCGACCTTGGGGTCATTTCAGTACCTGTATTCACTGCACGCACCACCTGATAATGCAGAGAGCACGCCGCGGAGGTGAGCGAGGAGAGGGTAAGTAAACTGTAACTGGGGGCTGCACTAAGGATTGAAACTATATTTAGGGAGCGCATTAAGGACTAAAACTATATTATGGGAGCGCACTAAGGACTGAAACTATGATGGGGCTGCACTAAGGACTAAAACTATATTATGGGGGTGCACTAAGGACTGAAACTATAATGAGGCTGCACAAAGGACTGAAACTATATTATGGGGGTGCACTAAGGACTGAAACGATATGGGGGTGCACTAAGGTCTAAAACTATATAATGGGGGTGCACTAAGGACTGAAAATATATTATCGGGTTGCACTAAGGACTGAAACTATGGTGGAGCTGCACTAAGGACTAAAACTATGTAATGGGGGTGCACTAAGGACTGAAACAATATTTCGGGGGTTAATAGCCTGAGGAAGTGACCGATTACGTCACGAAACGCGTTGCTCTGTTGCCCGCATACTGTGAGATACACGTGCTTGACTCCTTTTTTGACCTGCTGCTGGAGCCTCCACTCTTACTGTTGCCAGACTGTTTTGGATACTTACTTGTGCCAAACACCGGAGCTGCTGTCTCTCATTGCTGATACGTACCGTGACGGTCGTCTCTCGAGTTGGACGTCGGGTCCGGTACCTGCAACTTTGTCTGGACACCATTGAGGACGGCTTCCTAGCATGGTCTGCTGCTTTGGAGTCTGCTAAACCATCTAGCAACATCGGGCTGGCCACCCGGTGTTGTTTATTTATATCAGGAAACTTTTGCTACACAGGAGGACTGTCTTTCTCCCTTCAAGAAGTTGGGTAATTCCTGCGAGTATTTCCTGCTACTATTATCAGTGCACGAGTCTATTTCCATCTGTCTTCATATCTTTTTCCGAGGATATATACAGCCTATACATAGTGTATTACTATTTCTCACAGTGGGCACTTTATGATAGTTTACTATCTGTTTTGATTATTTCATGTGGATGTTATATTTAT